>VZRF01006584.1:1423969-1628026 GCA_013396875.1 Vireo altiloquus
GAGCCGCGACCATGGCCCGGGCCGGGGCCAGGCCCCGGGAGCGGAGGGAGCGGCTGTGCCGGGCCCGGCCGCCGCCGCCGCTTCACTCGCCTCTTCCCCTCCGGCCTTCTAACATGGCGCCCGGACGCTACCACAGCAACGTCCCGGGGCNGACGCAGCGCGGCGGACCCCCCCGCACGGCGCGCAGACTCGCCCGGCCGCGAGTGCGCAGACGGAGGCGGGACCGCGGGGCCCGCTGGGGAATGTAGTCACGGCGGCGGCAGTAAAGGCGCCGGCCGGGGTTTGAAAACAAAGCGCCAACGGCCGCGGGGCGGCGCGTGCGCGGGGCGGGGCCGGGGGTCCGGGCGGGGCTCGCGGGCAGGGCTGGCCCCGGAGGCTCTCGTTCAAAGGCAGCCCCGCGGGCTCACTGTGCGTTTGTGCCCTGCACAAAGCAAACAGATCCTTTTCTAAGAGTTGTTTTTGAGACATCTGCCTGGAGTACTCTGCATAAACTTGCAGAATATTAAAAAAAAAAAAAGTCACACTTGGTATAGATCAGCTCACAATTTTATTCTTAGAAAAGTAAGTGCATTACAATAACTAGAAAAAACCTGGATTACCCTGTCTTTCTAAGTTTCCAGTTTTCATCTTTACTCCGACAAATAGTACTTTCGAACTAAAAAATTGTTTTAGGCTTCCGATCATTTAATCTTCAACTGCCTCACAGGATAAATGGTAGCTTGGGCTGACAGCATATACGACATACAGATCACAAAAATATGTCTTTAGAGTAGGAGACGATGGTTCTGAACTTGTTCCTGTCTTGACTGAACCTGTTGTGACTCTATGAAAATCGACGAAATAAGATACTCTGTAAAAATACTAATATATCTGAATAACATTGGACATTAACACATCTAAAATTCTGATACTCAAAGTTACAGACAAAAGCTGTAAAATGTTTCTATATCACTATATTTTCAGCTCTTCCTCTTTTTTTCCCTGCTCCTTTTGCTCAAAGGGTCCTTGCCTTCGGTTTTGACAAAACCCTGTATTTGTTTTACACCAAGTGTGCAATCAGTTCCAGCTCAGTCTGCATAGATATGGGTCCTGTGAGAGCTGGATGAAGTCAATAAAACTGAGAAGGATAGGCATGTGCTGGAATGTCTAGATTCTTCAAGAATCTCTACGAAGTATGTATCTACTTTTGAATGCTGAAGATTATTGAGATCTACAGCCATATGTTTGATACCAAAGTAAAAACACAGGTTTTATGGCATACCTATGCTGCCAAACTGTTTATAAGTCAGTCTTCAGAGCAGCACAAGAAGACTGTATTGTGTGACTTTTTGCCTTTTGGTAGCCTGGAGGGGAAATAAGAGAGCTTGCTGCTTCTATTTATTTCCTTTTTCAGTAAAAACACTTTTCTTTCTTTTTTGATAGAAGTTTTTCTCAGGCTAGCTGCCTACATTCACTAAGGATGAGGAAAATAATAAACTGCTTAAACAGAATGCGTAGCTGAAAATAAATCCAGGAAGAAGATTTTGCAGAGAGAACAGAATTCTTAGAGTCTGTAATTTCCAACAGACATTTGAAATACAGATGTGTAAATGTACCAAACAATACATGCAGCAAATGGAAATGTTATAGAAGAATATTAAAAACCCAGTACAAAATAGTAATAAAGTATGAGAAATAAAAAATGAGGATTACATAATAAGCTTAAACAAAAATTACATCAGAAACTAAGTATTTTTATCTAAAATGTTTTAGGAATTTTCTCCCTTTTTGTTTCACAATTCCTATTGCTGCTAGGATTTAACGTTTATTCCAGTCGATATCAGGACTGTTCTTGAAGAGATACTCTGCCTATAAACAGAAGAGTTTCAAAATTACAATTATTTTCACATCTCCAACTTTGAAAGGTATGCAAAATAACTAAGATATAGTAGATAACATTGCTTTAAACAAAACTGCAGAACATATTAAATGGCCCTAAAATGTAACTTATGGCAGGAAATGTCTCAGGGATCAGAGAAATCCCTGCCAAATTACCATCACCTCACTCTCCCTCTTCATAGCAGTCACCCTGTTTCTATCACAGAAGTGAGCCATTTACAACAGTATGTGTCACTCCATGGAAGTCTAGTGAGCACCCTAGGGCCTGATTTCTGGACCCACTGATACTGATCTTTAAAAGCTCTGCAGGTATTGGGGAAGATCTTGCACTCCTACAGCTACAGGTAGTTGTCACTCGCCAGTAAGCAAAAAGGGTAAACCAAGAAAACGTTCCTCAGTGCCCAAAGTGGGATTAGGTTTTGGTTGATTAATAAAATGCTCTGTTTCAGCTTGTGAATAGCTTGGTTAGGATGTGTGGGCACAACAGCAGCACAGCAATAACATTACAGCACCTGGATTCCTGTCTGAATGCAATGCTGACCCTGCTTTCAGCCAAAGGTTTTGCTGGAAAACATCCTGAGGTCATTTGCAACTGGAATTAGTCTATGACTGTCCTGTAGGATATTTCTCCTTTATTTATGTGTGTATTGTGAAGGGAATTACCAAAGAGCTTGCAGTTATCATTACAACAATGTGTTCAGTTGTGTCTAGAGGGTTGGAGAGTGATGTCCCCCTTTCTGAAGGATTAAAAATTTTATGTGGTTTGAAAGTACACATAAGTAGATAGAACTTTTAGGCTGCAAGTTGAACTTTATCTGAACCATATGGTTACGTTTTTAAGTCAAAGATGGATTACCATCCAAGTGAAACCCAGCGCTAACAATCTGAACATTAATAATAGTTAGAATAGACAAAGCTACAGCTTAAACATTACTTAAAAATTAATAGCTGAAGTGGACAGCCCATAGATCATGGTATATGAACCGTAACAGCCACATTATTGTAACAACTAGAACTAACCAAAACCTCCGCTGAAACTGACCTAAGAGGGTGTGGAAGTGACCCTTTAGCAACCCCTCTGTAACAGACAGCAAACCAAAGACAGGCAACCAGATCTCAGACCCTCATACAGCTCCTGGTCCCACGAGGGATGTTCTGTGAGGGATGGGGTCCTAATCGCCCAGGGATTTCTTTGTTTGTGTTCACTCTTTTGAGGCACCTAACTCCAGCTATCACATATGTTCATTGGCACAATTCAATCCAATGGAAATGAAAGCCTAATGTCAAAAAGTTGTTTAACTTGTAGTCTTCTATGGCATAGCAGAATTTTTAGGGTACATAAGACGTGCAGAGTACACATACCAAGGGGAAACAGATTCTGGTAGTGATTCTTGTCCTATTACTGTTTAACTACACTGGATACTGCCCTTGATACACAGTATCAACTGACCCCATAAAGAGTAGTTTCTGGGTTTTAATTTTCAGTGTAATTGCTGTTCACCAGGATTGCAGATTCTAATCATTAATTTGTTGCTATCCTGAAAGCGGGGAGGAAATTTAAGTCCTTTCGTTAACAGAGATCCTTTGGGTCTACATGAGTATTCAAACATAATTAAGAAACAAAACATAATCACCTTACCAGAAAATTGACTGGATCATCTGGCCTGATCCTACAGCATTCATTTATCCCTTGCATAAGTGTTGGCATGACATTCCTCATTAAATAGTGTCGTAGTGGAATAGACTGGGCCTCCACTAACTCTTGTTCTTGTCTTTTCACTTCCTCCAGCTGCTTATTCTACAAGTAATAAAGAAAAAAAAAAGAGAAATAATAAATAATTATGTTTATAATATCTATCAAACAACATTTGGCTAAATAACAGTGCTGGCCTAGAGAAAAAGCAAGTGTTAGAAGCTGTGGACAGAACTTTATAAAACAAGTTGACAGGAAAATTATTAATTGCTTATTAAATTTAGAGCACACAACACAGTGAGGACAAAGAACTGAACATGATAAGGACTGACATAGTCTTCTTACTAAAGTGATTTTATTTTCCTTCTTTAACACCTAAAAGGAGGTTTATTCTCAAGTCTTCCAGTGGTCCTGTTTCCATAAGGTGTTTGGCAATATGGTTGAAATACACTGTAGCACTTCAGAAATTAGTGCTATTGCAAACACAGATGGTTTCTTGAGGCTTCTTTGAACTGGAGGGAGAGTATTTTTACTCAGTAGAGAGCTCTCACTTTCTAAATATTTAATTTGTTAATTGTGGTGGGTTTATTTGTTTTTCTTTGGTTTCCTTTGTTTGTTTTATTCTTATTTCATTGATGTTTTTGAGGGGCTTGAGAGTCGAATACACACATCCACAGTGAATTACATCCATTTACACCAGCTAAATTTATTCCCAAATTCAGGTCAAATCAAATGCAATTTTTACACTCAAAGAGTAAGAGGGATGAGGAAATAAAACTGCTGCAAGCTTTTCTTCCTCCTGATCAATAACACTTAGTAGCATGCATCCTTGCAGTAGCTCTAGCCAGAAGATTACTCCAACTCATTTTCATTGTCCTCTCTTCACTCATTTTATTCCTCAGTAGCTTGAGTCACATATAGATCCTGCAAACAGATGATATTCTGAAGACTGATTTTCTATACTCAAGGCATAACACAAAAGCAATGTTCAGATAAAACAGATACACCAATTTTTACCTTACTCACTCAATCCAGGAGTGCTGTTGAATAAATCTTACAAGTGGTCTTTGGTCACTACTCAGAGACAGCAGTTAATCTGCAGTGTCAAGGGCAGATGAACAGTTGCTTAGATTTCAGCAATAGCGTCTGCCTATTTAAAAGGATAACCTTAAGCACACATTTTATTTAAACACCTACTTTAGCTTTGATTAATGCACAGCTTGCTCTTTTAAAGGTAGATAGCTTGGATTGAATCTAGCTAAAATGTGTTATGAATTTTACAAAGTACAAAATGCTGTTTAATATTGAATGAAGCTGTAAATAATCAGAGATAAAAACCCCCCTTATTTACAAGCCAACATCAGAGGAATGTAAAGGCTTCTTAAAAAGTCAGTAAGTTCAGCATATTATAACCCCATAAATGTGTATAGGCATTCGAATATAAGAAAAGGACTTCTCCGTGGAAGGATCAGTTTGTTTTTAAATAGCTCTAAAAGAAGAAAATAGACTTGTCTTCTGGTGAAACTGCCTGATGTTGGGTGTGAACAGGAACATTCTTACAGTATGCATTTTAGGTCATTTAACTAAAATGTCCTCAGGTGTGGCAAAGTAAATAAGGAAATAACATCACGTGCAAATCTTCTGGGGTCAGGTAGCCTAAATACCAAGTACATATTAGATTATTAGCAAAAGAACCTTCGTTCAGACCGCATCAGGTAATCCTTATTGAACTGAGTACTCATCTCTCTCACATTTTCTTGCAGGCTCAGAAACCTTTTTGCAATGCAGGCTGGAAGACTGGTCAGTGTTGAGTTAAAAATCTAGTTTGATAAGTAAGACTTGGTCCGGTGCTTAGAAGTAAAATGAACAAAATGCAAAAGTCCTAAAAAATTGGTAAGGAAAATCACCACTGACTGTAGTAGATAGTTATGAATGGTAAAATAGAAGAGCTACAGCACAACAACAAGAGTACCAAAGAAGTATTTTAAAGACATGCTGATACCAAAATGCAAAAAAAATGCTGTTTGTAATAAAAAAGACAGTATATTCTGTGGGATGGGCTTCAAAACACACTGTGAAGACAGCCTAACGAAGATCTAAAGCATCATATAAGGAATGAGAGAATTTATGCCACACTTCCCAAGTGGGCATAAATTTACATAACAATCTGTTTATATAACAGATTACTTGTAGCCATCTAAAACACATAAATAATAATGTTTTCCCAAAAATATGTATTAACCTACCCACTCTTCCCATCTCGCCATTCTTTCAGCCCTTTCCTCAGCTTCTTTACGCTCTTGTTCAGCTTTCTCTTGAGCTTCTTTGACAAGGCGTTCCTCAGCTGCATGGCGTTCCAAAATCTCCTTTTCTTCATCTGTCAAGCCATAATTACGAGGTTTTCCAATTTCTTTGATGATCTTTGGTACAGTAAGTCTGTTCTCAGAATCTTCATATACAGCTACATCTTTTAAACAATACAAGAGAGAACCATTTCAGGGCTTTTGTCAACTATCAATTGTCAATTATGCAAGATCTAAAACGATATGGTGCTCATATTGTTTGAATTTTCAAGTAAAATATGTTGTTTTCAATTGCAATTTTTTGTTACACAGCATGAAGTTTTCTAAATCTAATTTTCCTTACCTGTTTCAGCTAAAATAGCTTGCCTTTTAAGATGATGTATGGAAGAAATGTATTAAAATAATTTTTACGACTATTGTTTATCAATTGCAGCTTGCCCAGGTTTTGAAACCCAAATACCAACTATCAGAGAGGTTACTGACATCAACCTTATGTCAACTCATCCAGATGCATAAAACCATCAGTTTTGTCCTTCTCTCCCCCCTGAATGCTACACAATAGGTTGTTAGGATTTGGCACAAACTCCAATGTTTTCACTCATACAGATTTACAAATACACAGACCTCTCTCTAGTCGATCTCTTACTGTGTTATGTTTATGAAACAAATTTGTAGTTTCATGTAGGCAATAAAGACCAAATAAGACCTTTTCTTTCATTTTATTCCTTCTCCCTTTTAATTGCTGGAGATTGCTTGCAAATTAAACTTTTCAAGAAAGAACAAAGAGAAAAAATACATAAGAATGAAGACTTTCCCCAGGACTCTGTAGTTTTTGTATGCATTCAGTGTGGGGAGGCAGAAATAGTACAGGAATGTACATGGAAAACAGAAAAAGTGGGCATTTGAGGTAGAGAATACAGAGTTAAAGGGCTTATTCAGGGGCAAGAAATGGAAGATGTAAAAGCACAGAAATGGGTAAGGAGAGGAAGCAGATGAAGGGAAAAAGAATTAGAATACAGAATTTAGATGACAATCCAGTTGCCCCTGCTTCACAGTTCTTTAAGAAGTTATTTTGAAAGTCATTAGCAAAGCATTCTTCCCAGTTCTTTCTGTCCATGATTCAGGCAGAAGCAGACTCTCAAATACTAACACCATTTTTCCAAGATTTTAAGTGTTTGTGACTTGGACCTCAAGTCCAAACTCTGATCATGAACTGAGGAGGGAACTAACATAATTCTACATTATAAAACTTATTTTGCAGGTTCTTCTTTCAAAAAATCAGGAACCACATCCCTGAAGTATTCTGAATTAAAGGAATACATTTGCTACAGCAAGTGGTCCATCATTTCTACAATTTTAGCTGCACCTGGATATACAAATTACAATGAAAATCACTTTTCTAGTCATGTAAAGTACTGCTAAGAATGCTATCAACATTGAATTTGAGGTCTCAAAGACTACATTTTTTTCTTAGATGGCCACAGAAGAGTACAATGTACATATTGCAGCAATCATAATTAACTATATTTATCCTCAAAAATTGATGCCTTTTAAATGAAAAATGAACTACTTCTAAATGAAAATTGAACTATTTTTAAATGAAAAATGAACTACTACTACTCTCAACTACCACTGATGCTAGTTGAAAGGAAAGATCACTGGAAAAGGAATTAATAAATTAAGGTCTTCAAAGGAAATTGCTGTTATGACTTTAACATGCCTTTTTGTATAAGATCTAACATGCCTGTGTCACCATCCCCAATTTGCAAATGAGAAAAACAAGACAGGAGATAATTGACTTGCAGTCTTCATACGATGAGTCATCACAGCAAAGTTGAGTTTCCAGAATCTTGAAGCCTACTCCTGTGTACTAATCATATTTCAGACTCAGAAAAAATAATAATCATAAAAATGATACATAAAACCATATGTTATGCTTTTCTAAATTTAAGGTGGAAGAAAACGTCTATTATTTTGAAACAATATTAAACAAATCAAGCATAATTTTTAACCCTTTCTTCAGAATATGACTGAGAAAGCAGTTTGGTTTCTGATGTAATCCAATGCTACTTAATTCTATGCATGTGAAAATCCAGCTGGAACATTGACTAGAATGGAGGAGTATTGGCTGAGCTGAAGGATCCTCAGTGGTTATCTCTGTAATCTGTTCCTACCATTTTACAGCAGAAGCAACACATCTGCAGACTTCAGTGGGTAACAATCAGGAACATGAATATAGGTATAGACATTTCTGAGACAAACAGGACCTAAAGATAATGCTCATTTGAACATGAGAATCAATGCTCTACACTCAATGTGAAAATCATCTGCAATATCACAGCTGCGATACTACAGTAACTAAAATCAGTTGGCAAATGAGTTTCTGTATTTGGAAGGGGCTACAGTTTTAGAATAACCTTTGGGCATATTTCTTAGCAGAAAACACTGCAGTATTTTATCACAAATTATACACTTTATAGGACCCACCAAAATAAAACTCAGTCTTTGATAGTGCCACTAGTTGCATATCTAGAAATGTATAAGCTAAGAATATGACCAATTGATGGCATCAGACCTTAATATTTACCATTCCATACATTTACTTTCCATAGCAGAATTTCCTTAATTCTAAAATAATTATACTAATTCACTATTTTTTCCCACTGCTACACTTCCTAACAACACATATATCTTATTATTTTCAGAATAATCTCCATGACTGACAAAAAAATAAAAAACTTGGAAAATCAGTTATGACTAAGGGGATTGAACAATTAAATTTTTATAATTCATCTCAAACAGACATTCTAAATATCAGCAGTTTGATTTTAGTTGCAGGGTTTTCACCCTTTTTCTTTCTTTCCCCTCCCCCCCAAAACCCACCTTTCTTTAGAATACTGTCACTCTGATCTCACTGGCTGTGAATAATCAGATTATAGTAATCTTCCCAAGATTACCCAGTGATCATAATTTTCTAGAGAGTATGTAGGGAAGACACTCACAATCAGGTATAGTGCAAAACAGATTCAGTCCCAGATTTCCACCTTTAATTTCTAATAATTTTCTTAAATCCTTCTTAATTTACAGATTACCGACATATTGTCATGGTGTTGCAAAATGTGGAAAATGTAAAAATTTTCTTAAGAAATTATGTTCTTTGATGTTTCGTCTTTGTATACTTTCAAGCTTGATCAACAAGAAGGCAGATTTAAATCATGAAACAGACAGCAAGCCTTGAATGATGTCCGTGTGTTAGAAAAACAAATTACTTGTTGGTAGAATTACCTTGTTAAGGTTTAGGGCTGGACAAGATTCAATGATCTCAGACCAATGGTCTGTTAACAAAGCTCAGGAAGAAGGATGTACCACTGATAGTGGACACAAAGAGAATTCAAGGCCATAAGGACATTTGGCAGAATGACCAAGATGAGGAAGAAACTAACAAAGCCAACTCAGAAATTGTGCTGAAATCAGCAGTTGGGTAGAAGGTAATGCCAGCAGTGAGGAAATCACAACCGCAGATGCAAGGAGCACCAACTGAAGAAACCCACAGACCCAAAAGAAGAGAGAAAGACTGAGCATGGGAAGCAAGAGAATCATTATCCAATAGAAGACAGAATATTAATTAATAAGAAACTACGTAAATTTTAGCCAATAAACACTAATTTCTTTGTTTGCTAAAATGTATAAATAATAAAAAGTTTTGATAGTAGGGATGCTTGATTTGTGGAATACCACCAAGCACAGAGGCTTGCACAAATCTGAAATAAACAATCAGTGCCTCTCCTCAGGGTGTAATTACTAGCTTGTTGCCCACCAGGTAACAAATCTGATTTTTATGGACAGCAATAGCATCTGAGGATAAGTCTAAAGAAAAAATATAAGTAACCATAATATTTAAGTCCATGAAAATGTACTCATGCCTATCTGAAAGGATGCCGGTGCAGAGATCTGTAACCTAAGTCATAAAGTTATTTTAATAATTAACTCTACGAAAATGGACAACTAAGCACCCAATTTTTAGAAATAGGTTAACTGTAAAAGAACATTTTTCTGCGGGTATATAATTAAATGCTTGTTGTATGTGTATTCTGCAATGTTAATAAAAATATTATTTATATATGGACACTTACTATTTGATTTTTGCAAGTGTTAAATTTGTAAGAACAAATTTGTATATCTATTAATTTTATTATTCCATACCAATAAAGTGAGGATGTATTTCAAGTTCATCAAAATAGTTGAGAACCGTCGTATCATCGGTGTTTAACTTGCGGAAGAGTTTCAGACTTTGCAGGAACTGGTCCTGAGTGTAGCGGGTTCCAGCAACTATGCTCTCTGGCAGATTCATTATTCTGTTTATAAGGAATTCATCAGATGCGGTCAAAGAAAAAATAAATTCTGAAAAGAAGAACATATTGTTTGAATATATACAAAATTTCCAAAGGAATCAAGTAAAAACAGCAGGAGAAAGCAATTTCTACATAGATGAAAACCACTCTATTTTAATTCCCAGCATAACCAATGAATTACATTTTTATTCCATTAATAGCTGCTGAAATCACAACAACGACAGCCTACTGTTGAGAACAGTCAACAGTTGATGGCATTTTCACAAAAAGACACAAACAAACAACCCAGAAATGGAACCAAACCCTTCCTTTTAATTAAGAAAAAACTTCTTCAACAAAAGGGTGGTCAAACATTGGAACAAGTTGTCTGGAGAAGTGATTGAGTCACCATCTCTGGAGGTATTTAAGAGATATGGAAATGTGGTGCTTAAGGACATGGTTTAACGGTGGACTTGGAAGTGCGGGGTTACCAGTTTGACTTGACTTAGTGGTCTTTTCCAACCTCAATGATTCTATGATTAATTGTTCACTTTTAAATACGAGGGCAGCAGCGTTACATGAAATAGATTTTTTTTTAAGTTAAATTTAATAGGAACAGATGGAGTGATATTTTAGACTTGTTGCTGGTGGCAGCATTATTTCCTCAGTTTATTTAATAATAAAACTCCTTAGTTTATTTAAAAATAAATCTATCAAACTTACCGGGTATGATTATTTTATTAAATTTAGGCATTTTGCCTTTTGTTTCTTCTTCTTCATCTTCTTCTTCTTCCTCTTCCACTAGAACAAAAGTAAGAAATTATTAATATTTTCATTTGAAGCAACAATATCACTATATTTGCTAAAAATGTGCCCAGTACAAACACAGGTTTGCCTATATCCAAATTAAACTAGTAATTTGTCATTAATCTAATCTTGACACCAGTTTAGAGAATTCAGTAAGTAATTCATGTTGCCAGCCACCACAGAATTCCACCTTGAGACACTAGTAGTTGTTTTTGCCAATGCTACAAATGTATGTACATGCACACACAATTTTTAAATATGTAGTATTATAAAACTGCTGTCCTATCTTTGGCCTTATTTCCTGACGAATAAATTATTCTGCAAAAAACAGAGACAAGGCTCAGAACAGTGAGTAGAAATGTTTAACAACTCTGTGGTTAAAATGTTTTTTGCCACTAAGTGTCTGTTGTTATGCATAGTCAGTAAAACTGCCTGTAGAGTATCAGCTGAGCATGACCATTTGTAGAACAGTATATTAAGCTCAGCAAGTCTGTTTTTTCTCTACCTTCAGACCTCATGTTGTAATTTACACATGAAGGTGATTCTTGGTCTTTATGTACGGTCAGCTTGCTCACAATTTGAAATGTGAGTTGCAGAGCTTCACTGAAGTCATGTCCGCTGTAGTTGATCTAATGAATCCACTCTAATTTGGCTCACAAAATACGTATTGGTGCACTGGCTGGATCCCCTCATTCATTAACCCTTAAATATTATGAAGAAATTCTGCTGAGGAGCTTGCTTAAGTGGAGTAAACCAACACTGAACAAGAAAGCATCCTCCATGTTTGTGCACTTACTTTTTACTTTACCAGGAAAGATAGTCTGAAAATCATCTTGTGCATAAATTAAATAAGATGCATTACATTCTTTCTTACATTCTAATAATCACATGGAGACAACTTTGTTTTGCACTGCAGTCATTACAGCGCTGATGCACTTCAATTAGTGTGGCACTGAGAACAGTAATGATAATGACAATATCAGCAGCAATAAAAACAAAAGCAGCAACAAAACTAAACCCAGCAGAACATACCTTTAAAAAGTTCCGTTGCCTGTGCATAGGTCTCTGGGAACCCATCTAACACATATCCCTGATTCCTACAAGGCATAGACATGAGCTTATCCATCATAACTTTAATAAGATACTCATCACCTAGACGGCCTAAGACAAAGAAGGTTAATAGGTACCTAAGTTTATAGAAACAAGAGATCTGAAATTATTTTACTAACATTTTAATACATTTTAATACATTTTTCTTCTACTTAGACCCTAAAAAGTTCAATATTTTGAGTTACTATTTGTACATTATTCAGTGTCAGCGATCTATGGAATATTAAGGCATAGATATAAAATAAAATTACATTTGTGTTTACAAGGATATAAATATTAGTACTTTAATGATCTAAACATGAAATTAGTTTTATCTTGAATAATAAAATCAAATATTAATAGAAGCAGTAAAGAAATATTCATGGAAAAAATCATGAGAAAGCAATTAGTTTCTGTTTTCATTTTACATTAAGACTTAAAGATTGCCTTGCAAAAAAGACATGAGATAGGGTCTACAAGTTTCATTTTCAGACAGGTTGAGATACAAATTGGTTTATTACCTTGTCCTACATTGTTGAGAAAATATGTAGGAGGAAAAAATCAGATTTGACCTGATTTTCTGTCCTTTTGCAAACATTAACTCCAGTTTCCTACTTTATTTTGCTTTGGCTATTAAAAGTGTTAGATATTTGTAAATCATTCTAATCATAAATGTATGTAACTACTTTAAAAGGCATTATTATTTTAAAAAACACATCAAAGTATGCAGAAGAGATGCTGCTGCAGATCTCATTTCTGAAGCTTCCAGGTGTGTAAGAAGTTCATTTCTTTGCAGATACACAAGATCCAAATCAGGTAAACCTTTAGCAACAGAATGCATTTCTAAGGGGGATCACTTTATACCACATGGAAAATGTTAAACACTAGGAACAAAAATACATCACATCATTCATATATAGATGATAACTAATACTCTTCAGCAAGGGACTTTTTTTCAATCTTCAGACTTTAAAATTCTTTCCAGGCTTCCCTAAACAGTATTTACTTTCTAATGATGTATGAGGTTCTTAAATAACCCCCACAATTTCATATGAGTGTGCACTTTTTCTTACTAGAATACTTTTATTTTTGCAAGTTTGATAAAGATATATTTCACCAGCTTTTTATTTTATATTATACAAATTATGCCCTCTGCTAATTTAAAAAATCTGAAGTAGAAAGATGAAAGTGCTACAATTAAAGAAGCACCAAAATATTTTTTAAAATATATCACTTTTAATATACAAGGTGTACAGTTGCATTGGGTTTGCATGGACAGGTTTTGTTAGCCAGGGGACCTACAGAAGTGCCTTCTCTGAGAGGCCAGTAGAAGCTTGCCCCATGTCTGACAGAGGCAAAGCCAGATGGCTCCATGATGGATCTGCTGCTGACCAAATTTAAGCCAATCAGTGACAGTAGTAATCCCTCTGCAACAAAATATCTAGTTAGGGAAAAAGTCATTGCGCAGAAGTAAATCTGGACAGAGAAGAAAGAAGTGAGAATCTGTGAGAGAAACATCTCTGCAGATACCCAGGTCAGCAAAGAAGCAGGGGGAGGAGTGCTTCAGGTGCCAAAGCAAAGATCCACCTGCAGCCCGTGGTGCAGACCATGGTGAGCAGGCTGTCACCATGCAGCCCATGGAGGTACAGGGGAGAGCGGAGACCCACCCACAGCCCATGGAGGAGGCCCACACGGGAGCAGGTGGACATCCAAAAGAAGGTTGTGACTCCGTGGGAAGCCCACACTGGAGCAGGCTCCTGGCAGGACCTGTACACCATGAAGAGAGGAGCCCACTCTAGAGCAGGTTTGCTGGCTGGACTTGTGACCCCATGGGGACCCTGGCTGGAGCAGCCTGTGCCTGAAGGGCTGCATCCTGTGAAAGGGACCCTCGCTGGAGCAGTTCATGGAGAACTGTAGTCCATGGGAAGGACCCACATTCATGGAGGACTGTCTTCTGTGTGAGGGACCCCACACTGGAGCAGGGGGAAACCTCCTCTCCCTGAGGGGGAAGCAGCAGCAGAAACATGTGATGAACTGACCCTAAACCCTATTCTCTGTCTCCTTGTGCTGCTAGCAGAAGGAGGTAGAGAATCACGAATAAAGTTAAATTTAGGAGAGAAGGGAGGGATGGGTGCTCTGAATTTGATTGGTAATTTAATTAATTCCCCCAAGTCAGGTCTGTTTTGCCCATAAAAGTACTTGGCTTGTGATCTCTTCCTGTCCTTATCTCAACTCATAAACCTTTCACTATATTTCCTCTCCCTTGTCCAGTTGATTCTTGCTTTTAATAAGAAGTTAAATTCTAGAACACAAATTTATTTCCTGATTTCCATTTGCATAGGGTTGCACTAGTTACCAGAATCCCATCTTAGTACTTCATATTTCCTACCTTTATTCTGCTTCATGTTTTCTTTTATTGCCTCTAATAACTCCTTTGCTTCTTCTATATTTTCACCCTCCTCCTCTACATCATCTTCTCCTTCTCCTTCTGTTCTCACACTTTCAGGTTCTTTAGCCACAATTTTCTCCTGATGACAAGAACAGAAATATGAATTGGCTCAGAAATTCCATACCCATATTTATTTTACACACAGATGTAATAAAAGAAAAAAGAAATAATTCCTTTCATGTATGCCCATAAACAGTGAGATACTGAGCAACTTTCATTCTCTAAAAAGATTTCAGTGCAACCCCAAGAGATGATCAGTATGTTGAAAGATATTTCTATTCTAAAATAATGGGATCATAAATAATTTTTAGATGCTGCCAAACATTTTAAAATCACAGAAATTAAATAATGGGAATATAAGAAAACAGTAACACACCAGATCTGCAATTTTTTCAGAAATCACTTCATTTGTCCTAACATAATGTAGCTTGTAGTGTTTGCAGAGCTCCTCAGCAATGGTAGATTTGCCAGACCCAGGAGGACCATGAATGAAAACTTTGAGAGGCTGAAAAAAAGTATAAAGCTATAACATTATTCAAACAGCATAGATGCTTTTATGTAAAAGCAACAACATTTTTAAATATGGCTAATAGGAAACAGCAATTGTACTTAAAACTAAAAATATATTTTTGTTTTATTCGTTTATTTATTTCTTGCTGAATGTCTTCTCTATCAACTACAGGTCTAGAGCAACATAGTTACTTCAATGTAGAAACTTACTGTTGGAGAAACAGTATGCTCCTATTTAATTATCTTACAGACTGATTTGTTGTGGCTAGTTAATGTTTGAATAATCCAAAGAGATTAAAACACAATCCCACAGATAGGCTGCAGTGAATTTTGGAATGTGGTAGCAGATATTCTACTATAAACATGCAATAGTTCCACTTCCCAATTGAGGTAAAGTTGCTGTCATCAAAATGATTATTTTGACCTCAAAAATTCCAGATCCATCACAATCTTAAGCAATGTCTCATTTCAGCCCACCTAGACTGAGGATGAGTAAGTATAATGAGGATTCTAGTATACACTTATTAAATACATTATGCAATAAACTCAAAATCATACATAATTAAGCGCCTATCTTAATTTAGTAAATCTGACAGTACAGACTCTGCAATAGAGTAGTGACAGAGAGTCTAGCTAGCCTTCCTTCTCCTTGAAACCTGTTATGTACTGTTTTTTTAGTTAGATGCATATATACTTAGATGCAATAGTTTAACCCAAACACTGATCTGACAATCCTTTCAGAGCTATGAAGAGACTTTCAACTTTTAACAATAGTGGCTTCATCTTATTTTACATACCCTGAACTCTTATTCAAAGTTTGAACCAGATATAGACATGCTAAACAGCTTAATCATACACATCAATATTTGAATGTAAACAAACATTTTTCTGCACCTCTCAGTAACCTATACATTTGAGTACAGAAGTTCTAAATATCAAGCTAACACAGAAAATTAGTTGCCCAGTAAATTACACAACAGAGCAGGGTAAAATGAAGGCTGTATTGCACTTGAATATCCACATTCACTAAATATATAAAGGACACAAAATACTCACCTAACTATTGACTATTACAAAAGAAGCTTAAATAAAAGATACACTTATTGTACTCTTGAGGCAAAATATACCAAGAGAGCCATATACTGCATAAATAGACTAGCTTCAGAACAACAGCTTTCCATCACAAAGCTAATCTGCATTTACCAAATATCAGTTTTAGGCACAAAGGAAATAATACTCAGTCATTATTTTTTAAGTTTATATTGCCTCTTATTTAACTTCTTCAATTTAATTTTAAGTTTTTACGTTCACTTATTTTAATTCTATATCCATCTTCTACATATTTTTACTTATTAAGACTTGTTCTTATATAATCATTTTTATTGGGGAAAAAGAGAGAAAGGCAATTTAAAGTAGTATATACCAAAGCATTACCAGTAATCCTCGAGTTTGCTTGTATTCCATTACGACTTCTGCAATGTTCTCTACTAGTCCTGTCTCAGCAACCCACGTAATGTTGAAATTCTCTTTCAGATAAGTAGGTTGCACTCGCAGGTTCACAAACAACATATCCAATTGCATTTGCTGAGGGAACAAAGCTATATTTATTTACAGACTTAAGCAATGCATGCTTAAAGAACAGCTGGAACAAAAGACTAGAATGCATGGGGAGAATAGAAAGAACTAAATCATTGGGAAAAAAGGTTAGCATACAAAGAAAACAAGTATTTTAAGATATAAAAAAATATTACTTTTCAATGCACATTTGTATTTGAGTGTTCTCAAGATCTATTAGAACATGCAACACTAAACAATTATTCTGTATAATTGTTGGGCTGTATTTTGTTTATTTTTCCAATGAACAGTTTATTCTGGGTACATACACGAATATAATATAATATAATATAATTTTTATATGCTGTGATCATCAGCCTTAGCAGCACTGCATTATTAAAGGTGTTTTTGTTATTTTTATCATTTTGTGTAGGTTTTGTTAAGAATGCTTTGGTGTGTAAGGGGAACAATCACATCAGAGCTTCAGTGTTTTATTCTTTTAAATCAGGCTGTAACTCTTCAAAATTCTCTATTCTGTGATGGCTAGATTTGACTTTGTTTATTTTCCAAATTTAAAATAACTTTTAATTTTTTTGGGCATATTTCAGAGTTAAATTTTTCTGGTGAAATAAAGAAGAAAGAAATTATATATTTCATTGTAATATACTTTTAAGTTCAAATACTTTCCTGAAGTAATAAAAGAAAGAAAAGTACTGACTGTTAGCTCTTTGCTCACGAATGCATTTTCTTTAGGAATCTTCTCAATTTTTCCTGGTCCAACATTTTTACTGATACACTATCAGAAAAACAAACAAACAAACAAACAAATAAAAAAAAAAACCACACCAAAACCACTTAAGAAATCAGATTCTTAGAAAAAAAATGAACAGGATTTCCGTGGATAAAATATGTGCTTTAAATTTTATGTTACACTTTACCTGGAAAATCAGGATACTGATCTGAAATAGATCTAAGAACAATATATTAACTTTAACGTTAGTATTAAATAGCTTTTGGTTGCTAAGTAACACTTCTTCCTTAGTACCTGCAATAAAATAAAAAACAAAACAAAGAAACAACCCAAAACCACAGAAAAGTTTTATAAAGCTCTTAAATGTATGTACAAATTCCTAAGTGCTTAAGATCTATTTGGAGACCTTTATTATTTTCCAGCACTTTCATTTGAAGTTTCTGAGGTATTTAATTCCATTAACAATTGGGAAGGGTTTTCAGATCAATGCCACTGATAACTCTCCATATATGATTTTCATTTCATCATTAGACAGAAATCGTTTGTTACTCCGACTGTCTTTTAAAATAGATTTAAATCCCACTACATCCCATAAAATCTTAAACGTTTATATAGACCATCATTCTGGCCTCAGTGATGGATTGAAGCAAGGAAAAGGCATATATGATACTCCTTCCAAACACTCTTCTTATTTTCAACTATAACTCTCAAGGTGTTTCTCTCCCATGCACCTTTCCAGCCTTTCCCTGGGCTGGTACAACTCCCTGCCAAGACAACTCTCGGTAGCACCCTCTCTGCTAGCAATTTCCTGTCCACAAAAACTGTCCATTTACTTGTGCCTTCTATTTCTCATCTCTAAACAACCACATACCCATGAAAGAACACCAACCACTCTGCTTGGGGTGCCCACCTGAACCAAATCACAGGTTCTAGTGACCTTCCTAATAAACTGTTTCATTAAACTCTCTTTGATACAACAAAAAAGAATGGGCTCTTATGTCTGATTCTTATGTAACAGATGTAACCAATACATGAGCGGGTGTCCTGAGTTGACTGTCACAGTGTACAGTTCACCAGTGCCATCCAGACTACTCCTAGACTTATGTCCTAGGTTACAATGTAAGATGTAACCAAGAGTATGTATTCTACTATCTTCACCAGCTCTTAAAGCAGGTGGGGCAGTGTTCGTTTTCTCCTATTGTGACGCATCCTTGATAACTTCCTTCAGGTGCTATCTCAGTTTAATAGGCAATCAAAGACCCATCGACTGACTCGGAATAACATCAACCCATTGTGAGATGCTCCGCCCGGGGGGAGGAGCCAAGCATTCCCACCCGGATAGAATCTGGGGTTTGGAACAGCACAAACAGCCCTTCCCAACTGGATTCCCAAGGAACAAGAGCTACTACTGGACCTTTGGAAGATAACCAGACCCTTTTTTTCTACAGGATCACTGCTTCAACAGGACCACTGCTTCAACAGGACCACTTCATCTGGACTGCTACCACCACCCTGACTAACAGGATGTCAGGTTGCATCCTGACTCTGTCAGTGTTCTTGTACTATTGCATTTATTTCAATTTTCCTATTAAATTATAAGTCTGACTTGAGATCTCCCACTGGTTTGTTTTCAAACTAGTAAAACTTAATTTCAAAACTCTTGGGAAAAACAAGATATCTTCCACAAAATAAAGGGAAACACACGGTAAAGACTGAGTATCAAATAACAGTACTGTGAATCCCATAACAATCCTCCATAACTTTCTTAGATAAAGTTTCTATTTAACTTAATGATAATACTGCACAAATAATTCTGCAAGATCACGTAATGTATTTTGTTCGAAGGACAGAAGTCTTAGAGGATTTCAAAATAATCTTCTATGTAATTTACTACTCAAGATAATTCAGGAAGACCTAAGAACTTCTACTTCAGTAAAATGTATAGTTTTAAAACCTTACATATAGATATCTTAAAAAACAAAAAAGAAACTCAAATCTCTTATCAAATCTCTTACCTTCACTAATTCTTCAAGTGTGTGCATTGATGTATCTACTGCAAGTACGTACTGAAAGTCTGGCTTGTGGTCTGCTACATTTTGCAACACTCTGAAACACAGCAAGTACAGCCCGGGCTGATACTTGGAGAAGGATCCAGCGCTTTCCTTGTCAAAGGCATTTCAGGAACAGTACCAAGAGTCTACAACTTCTTGCAGAGCATTTCAGAGCATGACATTTTCATATATATTTTACTTACTAAAGAAGCACAGCTACACATTTTCTTTGGAAAGATGTTAAAAGAATAAAAAGCTATATCTGTAGAAGATATTATCTTAGTCTGCTGCAGAGTCCAGAATTCATTTTCAGTTCTGTGCCAGTTAACTGGTATCACACTCTAGATTGAGCATGACTCGTTGTTTATTAAAAGCAAAGCACCAGTGCCACAGTCAGATAAGGCTTCCAGAAGGCACATCTACCTCTAAAGAAACTGAAGGCTCTGTTTGACTCAGTTAAAAGGGCCCAAGAGTGACCTTAAACCAGCCCATCCCATTTAAAAGCCTCAGTACTCTCCTGCAGATTTGGATTTGTTATCTAGCTAGGCATCAGTTATTGCTTAGAGAAAGTTTTTTGCAACTTACGCTGCCAAATCACGAATATGAATAGTTGGAATAATATTGTTTCCATCTCCAAAAACAGGTATTGCAGGAGTCTCACCAAGCCAACACATCTGAATATACAGAGAATAAAGTGAGAGAAAAAAAGGGATACTTTTAACTAGAATTAAAAAAGAAACATTTGATTAATAGGCATATATATTCAAGATTTAAAGTTCAGTTTATTTAATGATTAATGGAACTGCAGTAAAGGAGACCATTCTTGAGAAATACTAATTGGTAGCCTACTAAAAACATGAATTTTTTTAAAGACTATTCTTTAATCTTGACAAATATTACTTTGAATCACCCAGAAAACAAATGCTTGGCGAAAAAAAATAAAGAGAGACTGTAATGTTGAGAGGAAAGACATTTCCCTGGATTCCATTTATATGACAGATATGTTCACACTGTAAAGTACATATGGAGATACTGTTCAAAAACCACATAAATATCTAAGAAAAAATAGAGCCAAAAAAGAGAAAAACGCTTCTGCTGTAGCTAAAATATTTCAAAAGTATCAAATAAACAGTTCTGTTCATGAAAGAATTAATCTTATGATACCAAGGCTGCTAAAAATGGATTAAATTCCAGTGCAGTTTGCCCCTAGAATTAAATGATCCTTCAGACATAGTTGGATGTCTACCTTAAAAAAGTAGTGAAAGAGTCCTTCCTCAGCTCCATATTGATGTCCTGAGGCAACAATGTAAGTTGAAAACTTTTTTTTGTTCTGTAAAGTGAAATCAGCAAGAAAGTTTTTAATAAAATCTGATACTGCAATTGGGATACAGGCTTACATTGACTCTTGAATACATGTGCACTAAATATACCAAGTATATAAACTGTATCACTACCAAGTTGTAACTAGATCAGTTGTTGCATATCCTGTAGCTTCCTGAGTCATATTGTTTTTACTTTCTTCAAAAAAAGCTGTCTGTAGCTGTCTTCAAAAAAGAGATCTGTCTACATTTGAACAAAAATTATAAAATTAAAATACAGTTAAGAGCTAAAAAATAGGAAGTTATGTAAATCAATCAAGTGAACAGGATAACTCACACTTCTACTTTTTATTTTCAAGCAAAAATAACTCTGAAATTCATTGCAGTTATTTTTTCAATTGCATTTAATTTGCATTTGGCTGCCTAAAGGAGCAGAAAATGCTGGATTAATGGTTTTACTATTTCTTAACTTTCATTTTAAAGCATAATTTAAAAAAAACTTTGGACTATTTAAATGTTTTCCTAACTACATATTGTGATTAACCCACATATTTTTGGCTGATCATTATTAATGTCATAAATTTGTCTGTCTGCTTGGACGTACATGTTACTGTTTGTATCAATGGTGAGGATGGTTATACAGAAAAAACATATTTTAAAATTGTCTGAAAGGAATAAAACTTTATAGGAAGTCTTTTGCATTAGTCACTTTGAAGTTTTTAAGATGAAACAAAATTATTAAATAATTCTCCTGTTGTAAAGATCCTAGGCATTATATATATTTGCATCATACAATGCAAAAGAACCTCCCTTTATCAGCAGAGGGAATATATGCGCAGATTTGGGATCTAGGGGGTTTTTGGGGGGGGGAATGAACCTTTTGTAATCATCTTTATAATATTTCAGAAACAGAAAAATAAGGCAGATCTCAGCTAATCTTTGATTATATAAGCAAAGCACCATATAAAACTGTAAGAGACGGTCCGAAGATCCTTCATCTGCCTCACGATCGTCGCAAGACCCTTTGAAGATCCCCAGCAGACCCTGACTGAAGTGCTGGCCTGGCTGAGGTGGGATGCCTGCCAAAGTGTTGCCTGCAAGGTGTGCCTCACTGAGAACTGGTACACATTCCTAAAGAAATTAGTGCAGGTCATCGTGGACTGCATTTGTGCTGGCTGCCAAGGCGGAGCAGGACTGCGCTGAAGCAAAAAGGACTGATCTGTCCAGTACAGCTGTCCTGTGCCTCGTTCTAATTATCTGTCCAGTACAGCTGTCCTGTACCTCGTTATCTGTCCTGTACACCTGTCCTGTACAGGCTCCTCACAACAATGGCAGTGGATTTCCCCACCTTTTGGCCAGCTGCCCCTCGCTTCAGAAAGGACTATAAAGGGACTTTTTGAAGAAGTCCTCGCTGGGATCCCCCCACGGAAGAAGATGGACCTATTGGCTGGACCATGAGGGTTCTCGTCTCTTCATTGGTAGCTATATTCCCTTCCCCCTCTTTCTCCTCACTATCCTTTTCACCTCTTCTCTCTCTCTCTCCCTCTATCGCATAAAGCTGATGTTGGCACAATAAAAGTGCATTATTGCTTTGATTAATACTGTTTTCCCGTGTATCTTTTGCACTCTTGAGATCAAAGAACCTATCACGACCCCCACTTGTACTTGCAGATCGTGACAAACACGATGACAAGTTGCAAAGTCAGTGTGTTGTATCAATGCATTTTTATCTATTTACTTACAAAATGAAACTTTGTTATAAAAACTACTTCAACTCACTTGAATTCAACAGCTTGTTATTAATCATGAGAAACACCACAATTAGAAGACGTTACAGATAGCAGAAGAGCTTCCACACCGTAAGGACCGCTGCCTGTTTCAATATCTGTTAAGGCCACAGGAGAACTTTGCCTTAAGACAAACACAGAACGGAGCTACAGGATAACATTACCTCCAGGCATGGCAGGGGCCAGATCTGGTTAGTACATCCTTGTTTTAATGCATCTGGACAAAAATTCCTACTGTGGCAAACGGTGTAATGAAGCAACGGCTTATATGCATATCAGCGCTCAAAGATTACCCCTAGTTATGGGTCAGATGTTGACCACCAACAATCACTGAAGCTCCCATGATTATGCCTCCATGGATACCTGGAACTTGGACCGTAAGATAAGCCACCACAACAGCAACTTGAGATAAGATAAAGGTGTTACTATTGTCTGGGTGTTATCCCAGGAGGACGTTAGCAAAGCGTGAGGAGAAGATTGTTTAGCTGATGGTGATCACAAAGAACGCAGTATCTAGGGCCACAAAGAAAGCCAGCTCCAAGTGTGCTGAAATTAGCTCCCACTGGGTAAAAGGTAATTCCAGCAGGGGGAGATCGTGACCACCAACTCATGGCCCTCTGCCCCAAGAAACCCATCAGCTCAAAAGAAGAGAAAGATTGAGCATGGGACTAATTAGCGTTAGAAGTGAGGGAATAATTTAACCACTAGATTAAGTGAACTATGTAGCCAATGAACATTAATTTCTTTGTTTGCTAAAACGTATAAATATGAAAAGTTTCACACTACCTTGGGACCCCCACCACTGACAAGCCCAGTACGAAGAAGGACCAACACGATGCCACTGGATTCATGGGTGGTGACTATCTTCTGCTTGATCTCTCTCCTCTGTTTTTCTACTTCTTTCTATCTCTCCACCTTGCATTCATTGTTAAATAAAATCTGTATCATTGACTTCAGCATATGATCTCATTTGCATCTTAATTTGGGCAGAGGTATCTCTCACTACTCTGATCTTAACATACACTGAGTTTGCCTGGATAATACCGCGACAGATGCTGTTTGTACAAGAGCAGCAATGTAAGAGCAGCAGCTCCCAGGGTTGCTCTGGATAGACTGCAAACACGTCCCAGAAGATACATAGTAATTTCCGTCTCCTAGCCGGAAAAACCTGCTTCTTCTGAACGCACAGGAGGTGCTATTTCTCATTTCCTTTAAAAAGAATGTAACACCGGATTTTCTTCCATGTACGTCGTGCTAACTCCTGCCTTACGTGAAGACAAACCCTACTTTGGCACAGAGTGCTGTATTTCACTGAAGTACAAACCTCTAAAACAGGTTCAATTCCTCTAACAATACTTACTTAGTGTCACAAGCCATCCATATGAAAAGTTACTACTTGAAGTTACTTGGCTATAGGTAATTTTAAAAATGAGGCAATTCTTAGGCAAGTTGCTGTTCCACGCGGCACATTCAGTCCCGGATAAGGAATGTCATGCTCCCGTGTATTGTTCATTAAAGCCACTAGGTGTCACTTTCTAGCTGGGATCATCCATTCCAGGCTGAGCTTGTTTTACGCTCGTTTGCTTGCTTTGTTCTAATAAATTGCTTGAAGTGAGAAAGAGGTCTAAATGAATTCTGGAACTGTGATGTCACTGAGAACAGAGCTGGGGGATGAAAAACTTTTTGCCTGGGGTAGGCAGATATTTCTCCAAGGACTCTGAATTTGGCAGAACCCCAGAGATTCCAACTTCCGACAAAGAGACAGCCTGAGTGCCCTGAATGCCACAAAGGTAAAGGCAAAAAACTACTAGTGATAAAAAGAAAAGACTCTTGAACTCAACTCTTACTGAATTTTGATCAAAAAATAGGTGAGAGATACACTAATGCAGAGAGGTGAAATCTTGCTTTAAGAAACAACTTCCATTAAATTGCACTCTGAACAGAAAAGGCTTAGAAAACCTTCTATTCTTGGTGCAAGAGCTTCTCTACCTGGCTGACAAGACTGATGAATCCCAGTGTCTGAGTTCTTTGCAGGGAACGATAACACTGTAATTTCTTTCACTGAGGGCACATTCCCTAGATATCACTGAATTTAGAAGTAAGGACCATAATCCAGAAGTCTACATCCATCACAGGAAGCCAAAGCTGACTTCATGGGAAGAACAGGTGCTTTGGAGCCTTCCTGTTCCCAAGTGCTGACAGAAACGACCCAGGGGCAGTGATACCCATTGATGCTGACACTGGAGTTCTGGAGGAAAACAGCTCCTTTTGAAAGGGTTACAGTAGGTAAGTATTGAAAATATTCAAGTTGCTTTATCATGTGCTACTACATATCTGTCTTCTCAACAGATATTCAGCCTGACAGACACTTTGAAGCTAATTACATAAATACTTTTGGTATGCAGTGACTCAGTGCTTTGGACTAGTCAGAAAAATAGTCAATAGTTCATCTGGGTATTGAGTGGTGGTAGAAGTTAACACAAGGTTTGAGGGATGCTGTTTAAAATTTTCATGATTTTAACATTGCAAGTGTGAAACTTGCCCCATGGTCTTATAAATCCATGTTAGCACAGTAAAAGAAAAACCAATTTACCAATGATTTTTCAAGCTGTAAACCAAATTTTTATGTGTATGCTGTACTGTTAGACCCATGGTAGAACAGAATATAATTTCTAGTGCTATTTTTTCAGTGGGGCATAGGATGGCAAATGTATGCTTGAATCAGAGAAAAATTTATTTTCATCCTGTTATTAGCCAGATAAATTTCTGCAATGGACATTGAATTATATTGATTATGGGAGACTCCTAACACAAGAAAAGAATGACCAAGTGACACCTTCATCATCCAATGTATTTTATTGTCTTCCTAACCTCCTCACTATTCCACCACTAATGACAACAGCTTCAATTTTCCTGAGTTGCAAACTGAGCCACCGTCAGTATTTATTTAATAATAGTTCTTAAATACAAAGAGGTATAGTCTGTTCTCTAGTAAGATTAATAGTCTAATCAAAGCTCAAAAATCTAATCAAAGATCAAAGCAAGCAAAGCTGAAGGAGGGGATTTTAAAACACATAAAAAGTGATAACATATTTCAGCTATTCTGTGTCTGCTCTACAGCCATGATTTTAAATGAATGATAGGGTGGAATAAAAGTCAACAAAGCTTCTGCCCCAAGAGCACAAACTACTCAGGGACATGCTAGGTGTGGCCAGAACATCTAAGTATTTGAATGAGACATAATACTAACATAGCTTGTTAATATTTAAAGATGCTGCTTTTCTTCAGAGCTGTACTAATATCCCATTCCTCTACAAGCTTTCTTCCTCAAATCTTTCCACACACAGACCCCAGCTTTGATTCTCTCTGGTACAAACAAAGAAACTGTATTTTTTTAAGATAAGCATGATTTACTCCCTACCTAAGACAAAAAAAGGACAGAATTTTGGACTTATATTATGCATACACTTGGGTTTCAAATGACATTATAGTATTCTCTATACTACTATATTTAATAATTTATATCATCAATATTTATAAAAACAATAACAGATCCTTAGAACTAATTCAAATGGTTGATAATTTCTATTACTAAGATAAAGCTCTAAATAAGAAGACAAAACAACTTATTTTTATAAGAAAGTTCTATACATACAGTTTTCCCAAGTTTTGCAATGTGTTTTTCAGCATTTATGTAATCCATAAAGCTAGGATGAGGTTTTCTTTTACGAAAATCTTCATCACTTAAAGGAGCCTCAAGATTTTCCTACGAAGAAAAAAATTTGATTGTCACACTTTTCTTAAAATAGAACCATTTTTAAAGGTCTAGATGATTAAAGGAAGTCCTTTAAAAGTATTTTAAAATCTTTGTCTTCATTTGAAATTCTTCAAGGTTCTGATTTTGATACTTGAGGTTCAAGATTTTGAAAATGTCATTAGTTCAATCTCAAATTTCACAGTAAAAGATTTTAAACTACTTTTTATATTTTAAAAAAGATTAATTTTTTATTATATATAGCATTACACAAGGTTGAAGAACTCAATTTCTGTAACACTGAATTTGATAATTGCAATAGCATACTACAAAGCACCCAACATGGTTCCTGAGAATACTTTACATATATCAATACAAAGATATATCTATTTTAATTATGTATTTCATTAAATACACACTTAACATGGGATTTTGTTAATGACTGGAAGACAGTGCATATTGCAGTTAGTATTTGTCTTGCCTCTTGACCAAGCAACTCCTTATGTTTTTCTGTATCATTATAGCCCAACGCCTAAACTTTTCTGTCAGTGAATTACATCTAGAAATTTTGGCAGTAAGTAATGAATAAGGGTGAAAGAATCCTAAAAGCCCCTCACTTTATTAGCTGTCATTGAAGCACACACCTGAAATACACTGTGTAATTGAACGTAAGGAATATTTTCCATTAAATGGTAATATTTGGTTAAAAAAAATAATGTTTTGATATTACTTACAGGGTCAGGGGGTTTGGTATTTCCCCAGGTCATTATTGTTGAAATGAGGATGAATAACTTTTGTTTTGCAAAAGTCTCTATTTCCTTATGTAGGGCTGTTAAATGAAAGCAAGGATTTTATTTAAAACTTTATTATTAAAACTGTATTTTTGCTTTAATATAAAGGTCCTTATAGACATTCATATCAATATTCTATGTGATATGTCTTTTTAAGCGAATGCTCTTTGAGTTAATATCAAATGAAGATAATAAATCAGGAAAGAGAACAAATAGAGAAATAATGGTAATAAAGAATCAAATTATTGGGAATTGACATAATCTCCACAGAGCTACATATCATGGGGAAAAAAATCTCCAACAAAACAATCTACACTAGGAAATTATCCATCTTTACTGACTGCTGAAAAACTGAAAGAAAATAGAAAAGTGTGGGTTTTTCATGATAGGAAAAAAAGCGCTACTGAATGTAAACAAAGTTTATTTTAATATCCAAAAAAATAATTACTTTTTTGTTATGTAAATTGTTCTGTTGTCTGAGTGTTCATACTATAGAGAGGAAAGCATAATTTAGTTTAGCTGTCATATAAGGAATAATATTGCACTCTCACCATAAAAGGATTCCAGCTGCCTATTACAATTTGGGTGTAACAATAAGTTTCCAAAAGACTGCTAGCAATATTTATTGTACTTTTAAGAAAAATAAACTTAAAATGATTGAATAAAATATTGAAACATTTTTTGACTATCACAGGAGCAAATTTTCTACCCACCTCCCAATGCAAATAGATGAGACTATGGTTGACAGTTATTTAGGGAAATTACTGCCTACACAGATGTGTCATTTAGAGAGTTGGAGCATTCCATGTCAGCTTCTCTCCCTTCTGAATGTGGCAGCGTATTCCATGGTTCCTCACTATTTAACCAAGCAATTTGTGCAGCATTTCTCCAACAAGGATCCCAATTTTACATTAAAGTGAACTATGACAATTTCATTATACATTTATGGTAAATTTTGATGGCTGAATAGAAACCAAATTTCTGTTCAGGTATAGCTATACTAACCAGAAGCAGCCCACATTGCTTCCTCAATTTGGTGTGCATCCTCAGTGATATTATATATAACAATTTCACACTCTAGCAAGTGAATTAAGAGTGCTTCTCGAGAAGAGACCTAAGGGAAACACAGTTAGATTCTATCATTAGAAAAAAAAATCCTTTTCAAGTTTTTTTAACTTCTGGATAGAATGTGGTTTTCTAACACTAGGATGTTGGAATTACTCATAAGATAGTTATCAAACTTTTACCTGTCAGATATAAGGAAGCTGATGAAATATAAATTAAATGCTGAAATTTCTAATTTAGAGTACACACTAACATAGATCAAAAATACGGACTTTTAATGGTATTTTAGGATCCATATTTTTAGTGTATTTTTGAGTATCAAAAAAATCCATTACTTGTCCAGGTATTTTAAACAACTATCAGATGGCAGAATGGAGAAGACATAAAAAAATGTCAATTTCCTTGCAAGATAGCATCCTGTAATTTTTATTAAGTACAGATTGTCTACATCACTTAAGCAAATCCAGGAAACACTTTGGGCAAAAGCAGTGGTTAAAACTAAATACTACCAGCCATAGTTTCTGATTGAACAGTTCAGCTGTACAGACATCTGAATCAAAATTTTAAAATATTTGAAGAGATTCTTCAATAAGAAGAATAATAATCATAAGTTTACAATAAGCAGTTTGAGCTAGAGGCAATTCTACTTTCAGAAAACTAAATCAAGCAATAAGCAATCACATTCATAAGAGCAAGCTTCAGCCTCCTTCATTTAATTAAACTCTGGACATACACATCTTTATACAAAGATGTAGGTATTCAGAACAATTGGATGCTAGTTAAAGCTGTGATTTCAGTGAACAGTTAAGGGGGACACTAACTTTGATTCCAACACCACTACCTTCAAAATGGTGATAAAAGAAAAAAGATTATAGATACTTGAGGTGTAAGCTTTGAGAGAAAAAGAAAGCAGACCTGTAGATCACCAAGATACATTTTTTAAAAAAAGTTGAGAAGAGGACATAATCTATTTTCTGTCTGAGTTCCTTCCTTTTACTCTTTTCTGTGTCAGACCTAGAAGAGAGGAAGCCAGAGCACATGCAGGAAGAAGGAATAAAACAGTTATATACAGCTTCCAGCAGGAACAAAAGTTCCTTTCGTTAGTGCAGGCCATTTTACATGACTCACGTTATTTCTAATGTTGTCTAATGGCATCGTTGTCTCTTATCTGAAATAAGACTCCTACTTACTACGTAAGATTCCTTTGCAAAACGTGGATTAGTACTCCCTGGGTCAGAAAGAGTACCCACGATTTCATAGATTTCCTCCTTTGAGTCAGTGGGAACATCTGAATCATTTTCATCTTCCTCCTCTTCTTCTGGGCTTCCAAGCGTCGCCCCAACAACACAGGTGGATAAATACTGCAATATACAAGACACGGAATTTGTATGCAAATATCTATTGAGCCCAACACAGCTTCTCGTGATCTCGAGAAGACACCAGCGCCGTATGACTACCCCTGTTTCCTGTTGTTGATAATGCGGTTCAGAAACAGCTTCCCATTGAATGGAAAACTTCAGGGACTGCTCAGCCCTAGCTGGGATGTTTTGTCTTGTGTCTTACGCCTCAAAGGGGAAGGTGCTGGCGAGTCCCTGGGTCGTCGCTCGGGCAGGGGTTACCTCACAGGGATGTTGGTTATCGCCCTCCACAGAGATCACCTCCTGCCGGAACTCTTCCGACCAGATTTATCCACACCTCCTGCTCCTAACTCTTTATTTTAACTCTTCATTATCTTAACCGTTTAATTGCTCCGGTCCCTCTCCTCAGCTATTTCAGCCGACCCTGCTCCCCGCCCGGCCGAGCTCTGCGGGGACCAGCCGCGGCTCCAGGGGACCAGCGGGGAGGTGCCCGAGGCAGAAAGAAGCGGCGGCCAGGAGCAGCTGCGGGTCGCCCTGCGGTCACCTGGCCGATGCTGCGGCCGCAGTAAGAGTCGAGGTGGTTGAGGAAGATGCGGCAGCCCGCCGGCGCCTCGGCGGCCGCCATGGCNGCGGCGGCGGTGGTGGCCTGTCAGCCTGGGAGTGTTGCGAACGGCGCAAAAGGAGTGGGTGCTTCCGAGACAAAAATAGACTTTAATTAGATTATCAGCCGTCTTTCCGAGAGCAGGCAGGCTGTGGGGCTGCTTAGGCGATTCACAGGTTAACAGCTGCACCAGCAGCCCTTACTCAGGGCTCCGGACAATGGAAACCTCTTGAAATTCTCCCTCGTCAGTGCTGCGGAGACGCTCCCTCCAGAGGGACAGCAATGCCCCAGTACAGGCGTGGGAGAGCATTTAGGTCATCCTCAGTAACCCAGAAGTGGTGGAATGACAATGCTGTCCCCCTTTTGGGTTAACGCTGCAATATAGTTTAAGAAATAACACAAGTTTATTCTGTTAACACCTACAGAATACCTGTTTTGAAAGTATGCTTATAGTAAGCACACAAAATGACGGTTTAAAGACCTCCAAGACAAAACAAAACAAAAAACAAACCCAGAAACAAACCCCAAAATTTAGCAATGAAACATTACTTTGGCATTTTGCCACTTGGATTTCTAACACTCCAAGTTCTTTACAATCACATACCTTGTTTTTTCATGACAAAGTTTCAGCTGATACAAGTTTGCAGCCAGTTTTCCAAAGACTTGACAGCTACTAAAGATTTTTCTAAGGGCATAATTCAGTTTTTCACTCCCCACTTTGCAGTAGCTCTACCCCCCACAAAAACACTACAACGCACCAGTCCATTTATTTAATTCTTTAGTCATTGAAATTGAACAAGTAAATCAGTTGCAAGGAAAAATATTCGAATATAAATTTGCTAAAGTACATTCTCCTCACAGAGGACTAACCACGTGCCACAAACCTGTGTGCAAAAGAGAGCATATGAACAATTTTTGGAGCATGGAAGCCTACCCTAGGGCAGAGGAGTAGTTTCAGAAGTTTCAACCCAAAAGACAGATCATGAAATTAAGCTCTCGGAAACAGAAGCACTAATTACAGTTGTCTTGTCATAGTTGCACATTGCTAACCCAAAGCCATTACAAAAACTCCACTAGGCTTGTCTGATCAATATGACTAACCCATAGCAGGTACAAGTCAACATAGCTCTACTGAAGTCACTGGAATTTGTGAGAACCAATCCCTAAATGTGGCTCCAAGAAAGCTACTACACGTACTTGTCACAAAAGCATAGAAGAAGAATGGCAGGATTGTTTAAATAAAGATACACAAATATGGAATAATAGAAGAATACAAAAAGTATGAATATCACAGAACATCAGTTCAACTGTACAAGCATTTCTACCCAACTCTAGTTTTCAAAAAGTCTACCATTCAGTACATACTTGAAAAGTTATAGCAGAACAATAGATTTATAAAGAGAGTTGTACCAATTTTTAAGTAGAAAATACAAGTTATATCTTCCAGCTTGTATTAGTCTTAGCAAATTTCATACAGCCTTTGGTTTCAAACCAGTACAATGCAATACAGTGCTTACTTTAGTATTCATTAGGAGAGGACACTGTACAATTGAGGGAGAAAATGTGAAAATTGGGAGTACCAAAGTCCTGTATTATAGAAAGTAAAGGCTGAAGCAAAAATACTCTTGAGTACATCCTGTACATCATGTAAACACACATTCAAAATAGTAAACAGGCCTTCCAAGCCTCTCAAGCAGTCGCAGTATAGCATACATATATATAACCTATATAATATCATTTTTAGGAAATGTGTAGCCCATTAATTCTGTGCTTAATCATTTGTGGTTCAGACAATACATTCATTTATAAGCAGTTCATCTCGTGTATTATTTGGAGCTTGTTGGTTGCCATAGACAAGGACAGATCAATTAACGCTGAGCTTAATCCTTGCTTTTAACTCAGATACTGCCACTATATAAGCAATGCGCAACTGTTGAAGAATCATCTTTCTTGCTACAAAGCTGAGAACTTTCAGAGTTATGTATAGCAAATCGAGTAGAAATTCTTTGCAGAAGTTTTCCAGTTATATTTTCATTAACTGGGTAGAGCAAGTAGTTACCTTCTATTTTAAAAAGAAGGCATTGAAATTATCAGTAAGCGCACACACAAAGAATTACTACTTATATCTATAACATTCAGTCTCTATTTTTTTAGTTTTGAATACTAAGACTTGGAAAAGAGACCAAGGTTTTTGAACATTGTATTGAGCAACTTACATGTGCATTTACAACAAAAAGTAAAATTAAGATTTTTTTCTGCTACTTATCAAAGTGGCTTTTAATAGCATTGTGATATATGCAAATCCATGGTAGCAAAATGTTATGAAAAATACTTGTTATAACATATAAACATTATATAATAACATACTAGCATGAAGTAGACTTTAATGCAAGAAATGAAGCTTAAGATGTTTATAAGGAAGAGCTCAGTGCTTCATACTAAGAATTCCTTCTGGCACTAAATCTTCCTCCTATCTGGGTAAATCATGACTGACTTTCTTTCTTCAAAGCTTCTAGTCTTTGTAGTAATGCATTTCCAAACACCTCTCGGTATGCAGGGCTGAGAGAGTCCAACAAGGAGTAGACAGTTTCATGGTATGGAGTTTGTAGTCTGTCATCAGTCTGATCGAAATCATAAGCTACTACCTGCAACAAAGAATTGGGTCGTTAAATTTCTGTGGTGATGATCACCTTGGCACATGCAGCACAATATTTAACTTTGCCAGTCAGGGTAGTACAGAAACGTGAGAGCAAAAAATATTTGATTTAAATCATAGCCTCTGCTTTCTACTTGGAGCTTACTGGTTATATAGTATTTAGGACAATTTCAAATACCTTTTGTCCAAAACTCAGAATATTAGTAAAATACATCATTATGATTTTTGAAAAGAAGTCTCACATCTATGTGACTGTACAAAATTTACAAATGGTGCAAAAAGGAATTGTATAGATGCTGTAGTATGGACTTAACTTTGAGTACCTAAGAAACTCAAAGACTGACATGCCTGTAACAAATTGCTGATTCTATCTTCATCTTTTTGTGTCTTAAATAAATCCCTGGTTTTTTAATAACTTCCCTTCTCGCTTTGTTAGAAGTAACTAGTTAAAGTTCCCTTTTCTAGAAGAAAACATGTAGATCAAGCTTTCATAAAAGTACAAGAGGAATATGTATCGTTGTTAGTGAAGTATTTTTCTAGACACCTTTTGAATATGCTCATTGTTCAAAACAAAGTTTAAGAAACTATAAATAAATTAGTTTACCCTGAGTCCTGCTTCAGTGAGCTCCAGACAGTATCTGTTCCTTTCCCTGGTTTCCACATTGATATATGCCACATCCTCTGCACAGGGAAGGGTTTTTGACACAAACATGTTGCTGACGGCAAACAAAACATCATTTACAACAGCTTCAGCTTCTAGTCTCATATCTTTCACGTCTGTTCCTTCAAAGTCTCTATAATCAGAATCGTCTTCAAACCCTGTATTATTGGGCAACTCCATAGGATTGCAATCAGCCTCCATTCTGCATATAGAAACATTTATTTTAGAGTTATTATACCACTACATTCAATATATATTACCACCATAAAACACAAGTTATATTTTAAGCAGACATATTTAACATTGTCCAAAAGAAAACAATGAGATCCAATGACTTCCATAACTCATGAAATGACAGTCTAGAGAACTCAAACCCAAGATATTCAGAACAAGTGCTGAAGAAGATTACACGAACATTTAAAAATCACTGAAACTAGTTCTTCTTAGGCAAGTTAACTCGCATTTTGTTGTATAAGACTCTGTTATGATTCAGCGGTCATTAGTTCTGCCCTTTGCTGATCCAAAATGCAGGAGGAAGACAAGTCATGCCTGGAAAAACTGAAATCAATAGCTGCAGAAAACAAAAACCTACTGTTGGTGAACATAAGGAAGACTTAGAAAAGTCTGTGAACTAAATGGGTTATCAGAGACTTTAGGCATTAACAGCAGCTATTTGTTACAGTCACTAAAGAATAAAGCTCCTGTTCATCTTTTACGCACAACTGCCGATACATTTCAGAGACACAGGCTGCTGGTCTTTGCGAGCAATTGGTACCAAAACGGGACAGCCCCAGCGGGGTTTCCGCCGCGGCTCCTGCGGTGGCCCCCACGGGTGCCAGTGTCGCCAGGAGGCCTCAGGTGACACCCGTGGAACCTGCCTGAGGCAGCAAGGAAAGCCCCTTGGGACGCTGCCCCGAGAGCTCTGATAGCGGAGCACTGCTGCCAGGAAGAAATGGGGGCTGCCAGTCACCGATCCGCAACATGTGGGACATTCACGCACGACATCCACCGCTTAGTACCAAATCCCACCTTGGACCTACAAATAAATTTCGAAAAAGCTGAAGGCAACAGGGGAGCTGGATACCGAGCTGCGCAGCCTCCCGCTCCCACGGACCGCACCCCCGCCGCGCCCCCGAGCGCACCGACCAGCGCCGGCGAGCAGCCGAGGCNCGCCCCCGCCTCCTCCGCCTGGCGACGCCACTTCCCGCACGTCACGGTGCCGGTGGTCGGCGGGGGGGCGCTGGGAGGAAGGAGACGAACAGTCGCGATCGGCCCGGCCGGCCTCGCCGGCGGTACAGAGCTGACGGGGAGGGGCTTCCCGCCAGCCGGACCCCGGCCCCTTCCTCGCGCAGCGCGGCTGCCACGGCCCCTCCGCGCCCGCGGCCGCCGAGAAGATGGCGGCGGCGTCCGAGTGAGGATGGAGCTGCTTGTCAGCGCCTCTTCGCCCTAGGGCGGGCAGTGCCGCCCCGCTGGGGCGTGAGGGGCGGCGGCGGTGCCGCCCGGCAGAGGTGAGCCCCCTCCCTAGCCGAGGGGCGAGGCTTGGCCTGGCGGCCCCCGCTTAGCTCCCTCGCGCCTCCGCTCTCCGCCCGCCGCCCGGCCCCAGCCCCGTCCCGCCTCCCGGCCCCCGGCGTGTAGCCGCCATGCCGTGGCCTTTCTCGGAGTCCATCAAGAAGAGAGCCTGCAGGTACCTGCTGCAGAGATACCTGGGCCACTTCTTGCAGGAGAAGCTCAGCCTGGAACAGCTCAGCCTGGATCTCTACCAGGGCACCGGCTCCTTGACGCAGGTTCCTCTGGATAAGTGGGTAAGAGATGCTGGCTCTTCACCCCCTCGGCTCCTGCTGCGTCTGAGGGACCAGCTGATTCTCTGCCCCCGGCTGCCACCCACTTTATTTTCAATACCCAGCCTCCTTTATGCAAAAAGTTATAGCCATAATTAGCATTTAATCCAGAGAGCTATTGTTTGATATGCTAGCGCTTAAGAAAAAAGAAGATCTGGGCATTTATTACAGCTATGTTTTTCTAGCCACACTTCGATTGCATAATTTTTAATTATGAAAAAGGAAACAAAAACTGAAAGAAGTCAGTAGCTGCTCATATTTCAGGGAGAAAGCTAGTGTAGCCCAAACTACTAGAAATCCCTGTAGCTACTGGGGAGTATGTTTACTGACTACTAGAGATGGTGAAAACAAAGTAATTCCTGTGGTATCTATGCTTTGTCTTCATCTTGGAGACATCTTGGTTCTTAATGATAGTGTTATGTTGAGCTTAGTCTCTGTAGGTCTCTAAAGATTGTTCTCTAGTCTTGTAGTGGTGAAAGTTCTTGTTGACAAAAAGAAAGCTGATTTTAGCTGGAGTTTGTTTAGCAGGTGGCCTGTCACGCTCCAGTTCTGGCATGTATGTTTTTTATGTATTTGTGTTTATACACAGATATGTATATTTCCAACCTACTGTAGAGACAGACCTTTGGATTACTATGTTTGTAATATTTTGTAAAGATTCTTGGTTTAATTGTCAATGTCGCTGAATTCTACCTGTCAGTCAAGCGTCTGTCATGAGGAGCCTTAAGCACTGCAGTGAATCAGTCACTGACTTCCAGGGTAGCGTAGATGACGAGCTAGGTCCTTTGCTTTATTGTTTTCCAATGTATGTACTGGTATTAGGCTATGCAGGGTACATTTTAAACTACTTGTGAATACATGATGTTTTCAAGTCATGCTTTTCCAGTTGTTTGTGTGAAAATATGTTTGAAAGTGGTAGGGGACAGACGCTTGCAGAAATGATCAATGTTACCAGTGTTTGAGTGTAGACTTTTTTGTTGTTTGTTTGTTTGTTTCCTTCTCTTCTGCCTATGTCTGCATCTTGTTTTCTGTGGCAGGCTTGCAGCGAGACTGCCTCGCTTTAATGGAATTGTTGTGCCCTCTAGTGGGTATCGAGCACTCTTTGCGAGTCAAAGTGATATTTTTTAAAATGTAAAATACTTTGTAACAAAGCAGTTACGGGCAGTACTAAATGAAGTGTTCATAACGTATGCACAGTGATTAAATGAATATGCAGTAATGCTTAGGTGATCCTGCCCATTTGTGGATCAGCATTTTTCTGTTCCACTTGTAAACAATGGCATGTTTGAGGTTCTCTGCACGTGACTCTCATGTATGACAGATTGCAAAAGCAGATGTCCCGGAAGTCAGCCCTTTTTTCCCCCTAGTCATTGTAACCTTGTTCCCAATGAATCACCAGGATGACTGCATTTTGTACATGGTATCCATTATTGTGGATACTTCTCCTCATCACAGCGCTGTAGATACTTTGGCCAACATTGTATGTGTTTATAGATTGTAGAGATATATAGGAATTCCTGGGGATATTAATGTAGTGCCTTTGCCTTTTGGGGCCTGGGCTGTTTAGAGGAATCAAAATGTAATGCATGGTGTTTGTGGTTGAATTTTAGTGTACATTAAATACTACTTTTGTGGAGTGTTGGTCAATAATGTGGAAACAAGTCCTAATGTGAAGGCTATGCTTCAGTTTTAAAATTTCACTTGGAATGCTCTAATTACTTCCTTCTAGGAACAGCTGGCCTATTTATGAAGCAATTTAGCTCAAGAGTACTTCAATTTTTTTGCTTTTAGATAGTAAATTTCTATTTCAAAATAATAAGCAGTGTACTAAAATACACTTATTTATATCACCATACACATGGGTAGCAGAAACACAACTGAATCAGATTTATTCAAAATATGGTAGCTAGCTTACTTCCTGCTATAGCAAATTGCTTTGTAAATTTGTTCAAGTAATTTAAATGAACCTGTGGTATTTTAAAAAACAGTTTTCGTCTCTAATAATTATTTTTCCCTTATGCTATTACTACATGAATAATTCTTAAATATAAGTTAAAATACATTTGAGCTTTTATATTATTTATTTTATAAAGTTTTAATGTCAATGAATTTTAGTTGATTGTTTGATTCCTAGGTAATTTCCCAATAGGGCTGTTCAGGTTCTGTTTCTTTAAAGCTGATGTCTTTTCCTGCTGCTTGAGTGGACTTTGGAACAGAAACTAGAAAAACTGAACATGCAAGGCAAACAAAACGGTAAAAACAAAGTTATTAAGAGCATAAGGAGAACAACACGTTAAAATGATGAGAAAGTTGCACCTGGACACATAAGATTTAAAAATGTAATTTTCTGAAGACTTTTTTTTTTATTTTTAAATTATTCTATATATATAATTGGAACGACATTTTAAATACAATTAAAATGGAAACAACTTTTAAATCCTTAATTTTTTCAAAAGTTATGGTGTCAAATTTATGCATTTTCTCAGGTAAAATCAATGGCCTTTTTCAACTCAGGAAGGTCAAAACCACACTTTTTCTTGCCAATTGAAGATACGTCCTATTATTACAACCCCAGTCTTTAGGGTCTTCTTTATACTGGAAAGTTGCACTCAATGAATTTGGTACGTGAATAAGATTGGGATTTGTTTTATTGAAGCTTAGGTGCTTCTTGTCTAAGAATTTCAGTTTTAACTACATTTTTAAATCAAAGCACATGCAGGAACTCACTTTTTTATAGCATAAATGTGAAGAATATGTTTCATCTGTATGGATGTAATGAAACCTATATAGAGCAACAAGGGAATCTTCTAAGGATTGTGAAAATCCTGTTCCTACATTAGAGCTGGTGTGATACTTTGGGCAACCTGAAGGTAGCAGTGTTTATAATGTCACTATAAAGACATGGTTTAGAAATGGCAAGTATGTTACACAGCAAGAGAAGATTGTTTGGGTCCATTGTTTCACTGTGACAGAGAATTCAAAAATGAACATTACATTGAAATTACATGCTATGAAATATTCCTATCACAGAAACCAAGTACTTTTTGTGAATTTACTGTCAGCCTGTTTTCAGTTTTATTCAAGTACTGCCAAGAAAAAGAACAGATTAACTTTTGTTATTACTATAGTATTTGTAAGAGTAAGTTAGCAGACATTTTTTTTGTATAGTGCAAAAATACATATTATACTGCTACCACAGAGCAATCTGTGTTATTCTGAAAGCTAGGTTATTGCAATGGAATTGAAATACTGGAAAGTGTCTTTTTTTTTTTTTTTTTTTGTCTGAGTGTAATTAATTTTACTAGTAACCTCAAAGTGTTTTATTTGTTAGATGCAAAATTATGAATGTGTTTTTAAAAAACATTATGATTTTTAAATTTTATTTTATTGTCTTCTAGTGTCTTAATGAGATCCTGGAGTCTGCTGATGCACCTCTGGAAGTCACAGATGGATTTATCCAATCAATTTCTTTATCTGTCCCATGGGGGTCGTTGCTGCAGGATAACTGTGCATTAGAAGTAAAAGGATTAGAGATGGTCTTCAGGCCAAGACCAAGGCTTGGTAAGCTTATTTTTTGATTTTAGAAAAGGAGATTCTTTACATATCAGAGTCAAAAGTCTACCCTTGCTTTAGTCAATTCTTAGCCTTATTTAAAATGTCACTTAGTTTCCATACACTAATAATTGAGAATTAATAAAAAAAGAAACTCTCAGTTGTTGTCAGTTGGTTGTCAACTCAATTAGTTGTTGCTCTGTTAAATAACTTAAAATGCTTATAGTGTTCCTACTGTTGTATGTCTTCCAAGCTGTTTAAGATCTGTAGAAATGGAAGTGTGGGAAGGAGTTTTTGCAGCTTGTGCTTTTGGGTGTTGTTTGTGCAGTGCTGTGAGGCAGCGTTGGTAGCTGGCTGTAAAAAGGCAGCAGGACAACACCATAGTGTAAGACTGGGAGGGGGGTTATGAGAGGTTCTGGTTTTCTTTGTCTACTTTAGGCTAAAAGATGCATCTTCTTGTATATTTAGAGAACACCAAATGCAGTTTGATTGCTATCACAATCTGAAATAATGACTTTTAAGTACTCTAAGTACATACTACCTTTGATTATAACGCTGAGAGGGTTATCTGAGTTCTTCTAGCTTGTTAGATGTTTGTTACTGATCTAGTTCAGATTGCCTGGGTGATAAACTTCTACTGGTCATCAAACTTGCATAAATTCTCTGTAACACATAGTTACAATAGTACATTTTCAGTTGTGAAAATTGTTGGAATGTCTGAAGGATTTTAATTTGGTTTCCTTCTTGTAGTGTAGAGAAGATGGAAGAAAACATTTTTTTTATACAAATAAAAAAGAAAACAAATGCATAAAACCTATTGCTCATCTTTTGCAAGTTACCTTAAATGACTTACTTGGTTACATGTGCTCTACATTTCATCCTTAGTTGTTTAACTGGAATTAAGTTTTGGGCTATGTTGCTTTCTGATGTAAGATTATTGCTTTTGAAAGAATTGTAGTATTAGGAAGAAACTTTTATTTCTTTGCTTGCATCCAGTTAGTTCTTTTTGATGTACAGTGCTTTATAATAGAACAAATAGTGTAGAAAAAACCCCACGGTGCTGGTTTATCACACATCTATAGCCATGTAGATGTTTCCAGACCCGAATGCTTAACTGAAATGTTTTGTGTATTTAACATGTTTGTATTCAAGCTAGTTTTATTTTTGTCTGCCTGTACTAGAGTGCGATAGTTGCATTTAATTAACTTTTCTAATCCATAGTTTTATAGTATTTGCTCACAATGGCCTTGGCATTAGCTGATAGGAATGCACTGTCAATTAAGTTAATCTGTCTGATGAAAACCTTGTTCAGCTAATTACCTGCTGTGCTCTTGGATTTTATTGTTTCTTACTATGTCAGGTCTGTGTTAGGCATTTAAAACATGTTTTAATATGAGAAGATAATATCTTAAACCTTGCTTAGTGTTTCTCCATGTTGGATATGTTTCAAGAGGAATAAGAAACCTTGAAATAATTCTTAAAAATAGGACTTACTTCATTTTGCCAATTATGCCTGCTAAAACATACCAGTATAGTAAAATAACTCCAGAAATTATTTAGTTGCTTAAATTACTTAAACCACTACTGAAAATGGATTGCACTGTTGATTACCTGATTTCATCTTCTTTATACTGAGTTTTCAAATACCAGAATCTTACCGATGCAGTCTAAATAGATTACATTAATTTTAAAATAGTAAAGTCTATAATGAGAGATTGTAACTAAATATGTTTTTAAATGTGACTTCTCACTAAACTGTTGAAATTCTTTTCTGGTGTGCCGAATGTATTGCTCTGTTTTGTCTTTATAGTTTCATAATATTCATAGTTTAATTTATTAAGACTTATTTTACTCCCCAGCATCTGGTTCTGAGCCTATGTATTGGTCAAGTTTTATGACCAGTAGTATGCAGCTTGCAAAAGAGTGTCTTAGCCAAAAATTGACGGATGAACAAGGAGAAGGGTCCCAGCCTTTTGAAGGACTTGAGAAGTTTGCAGAAACTATTGAAACAGGTATGAATCAATTATTGAGATCTGAATTAACATCTGAGATTTAATTGGTTTATGTTGTGTCTCAGTTTTACAAAAAAGGCATCTCAACTGCCATAACTCGTCTGTCAAATTTTCACTTGTTAGCATTGCATGTAAAATCTAAAGAGGAAGGCAGGACAGTTGATTTTGCTTTTGAAGTGGGGAAGAAAGCCCCATTTACTTACTAAAATATTTGTATACCTCCCTCAGTGGACAGATTGAACTCTGTTTCAGGGCAAGTCAGTGTTTGTTTTCACCAGAATAAATCCAGCTAAATCTGTGCCTGAGTGATTGATGACATGTCTTAGTTTTGGAGATGGCAGTGTAATTCATCAGTTGCTAATAGTGATGCTGTTGAAGGAGAAATGGAGAATGTTTTTTCAGCTGTTTTTATACAAAGGTGACCTGTTATGTTTTATGCATCTCCATAATCACACCTTGTTGATAGAAGTGCTTCAGAAACTGGTTTTTTAAGTGGAAGAAACTAAGGGCTTAGGACCACATGAAGCGGTGGAGAACCTAGTGCAGATATATCTGAGCTAAGGGAAATGTTTAAAGTCTCATCTAGAGATGGAATTACTCAGTCCTGGGAGTGTGCTGCTACAGCAATGTTTAGTAGTTCAGACATGGTGCACAGTGAAGGTGTTAGTTTCTTTGAGGATCATCCATACTGAGCTACAGAAAAAACTTGGTTTGAGCTGTCATTTGCTCAAATATCTGAGCCTTAAAGAGCAGTTGAATGCTATGGATGTACATATAGGTCATTTAACTGGCATTTATATTGTCTTTTGAAGTCTTGTTACTTTATTAAACTCAATTGAATATTTTCATTGAAATTAATATTAAACAAAATCAAAGACCATTTAATATGGTTACAAAAATAATTGTTCAGTAACTTGACTTAACTGCCTATACTGTATTTTTTTGTTTTCTCTTGTAAGTTCTAAGAAGAGTGAAAGTTACCTTTTTAGATACTGTATTGCGAATAGAACATGTGCCAGAAAACTCTAAAAGTGGAACAGCGCTTGAAATCAGAGTTGAAAGGTAAGTGGTTTTTTTTTAATCTGTGGATTGTTTTTCCTAAGGCACTTTTTGCCATTTCCTATAAAATATGTTGCTCATGCACAGATGTTCTTAATATACAATTAGACACTAGCTCTTGAGCATCTCTTATATAATGCCAGTGAGCATTTTCCTCACTCAGGTTCCACTTAGCATGTTTATACTAAAGGTATTTAGGCATCAAATTAGAAGAGTTGTGTTTTTTTCCCAATATATGTTTTTGTCAACTTTTACAGTTAATTATTAGTAGCATTTCTCAGCTGTTCAACAGACAGTGTATATTGTTGGCCAATCGGGCCATCTCTTCAATTTAGAAAAAGGAACTGACCTTTTTGAGTAAGACACTTTAAATCTTTTCAGAAAAAAGGTACAGTCCTGAAAAAAAATCGCAAAACTCATAAAGATTTTAGGTCTTATGTGAGCGTTCAAAAGACCTCATGTGAATTCTGTAATTACTTTGAACATGAATACTGTTCATGTTCTTAATGTAGATTATTTTCAACCTGTGGGAGAGTGTAATCATACTTTCTTGTGAAGTATTGAGATCAGTAACAAATAAAACTGATGCTTACTGAGAATTGCTAATGAAATATATTTGGTTTTAAACATTTATGAGCTTCAGGTTATTGTGTTCTCTGGAGTATGTTCACACTGGAAGCATGTCTTGATTTTCCTGTGGTGTCCCACAGAAAAGTTAAGATTTCTGCCAGTTCCCAGAGAGTGATGGGATTTCCTTTCATAACAGTGAACAGCACTGCAAACAGTATGAAGAGAAAGACCATGTAAAGACTTAAAGGCTAAAAGGCACAAGAGAAGTAACAATTTGCATTCACCCACTGTGTTTATTTCCTTTCTTTTGCCTCCCAGAACTATGTACTGTGATGAAACTGCAGATGAGTGCTCTGGAATTAATGTACATCAGCCCACTGCTTTTGCTCACAAATTACTGCAGCTCTCAGGTGTCTCTTTTTTTTGGGATGAGTTTCCTGCATCGGCAAAGTCCTCCCCAGTGTGTTCAGCTACACAGCTGGTAAAAATAAATACATTATATAAGGATGTAAATTGATGAAAGGATATATTGTTGCACTAATAGATTAATTCTGAAGGATACAGGAGTTGAACTTGTACTTGAATCTGTGTTGGTAAGTTTTATAATCAGTTCCTGTTGATTTTGAGGAGAGGCAAGGAAATGGACTTTAGGACTGAGTAGAAATTAGGATGTATTGTACTGGAATTTGGTTGCAACTTTAAGAACAAGAAATTAAAAAACCCTGCAATTCATAATTCTGTGGAAACTTGCTCTTCTTTTTTCAAAGGCCTAATGCTTCACATTCTATGTGCCTTGTTTTTTCACACTTACCAATATATGATTTTAATGCCATTATCAAATTCATAGTTTGTAAAATGATTATTTGTGGGATAGGCTTATTTGAAATGCTTGTGTTTTGTGGTTTTTTCTTAAGAAATAGGATGCATTCTTATTTCTTTATCTGTAAATTTTTAAGGCAACTGAACCAAAGCTTTCACCTAGCTGGAATCCAAAAATCATTTATGAACCGCATCCACAATTAACAAGAAACTTGCCAGAAATTACTCCTTCTGACCCTGTACAGATCTGTAAGCTGATTGGTAGAATGGAGTTAAGCCTAACATTAAAGCAAAATGAAGTCCTTCCTGGAGCTAAGGTTAGTCCTGCTTTCCTGGTCTTTAACTAAATGAGTAGTTCTGTAGAATTTTTTTTCTAGTACATATGAAAAAGGTGTAAGATTCTCAAGGGAACAGAATCGCCTTACTTTTTATGTAGATTCTTTACATTCTAAACTAATAAGAATGTCTAAAAAGACATAATTACGGTAGCCAGATGAGTCAGGGCACACTGAAATCTGGTAAATGATAATTCCTGTATGCTAGAGAGAGACTGAATTTAAGTGTTCAAAAAACAGGTAGATGTGGCACTTAGGTGTGGTTTAGTGGACGTGGTGATATTTGGTTGAAGGTTGGTCTTGATGGTCTTGAAAGTCTTTTCCAACCTTAATGACTGATTCTGTCTGTGAATTTATGTATTGGAGTTACTTCTGAGAAAGTTACTCTGTTTTCATGAAACTCCTGCCACTGTTCATTTATTCTTTTTTCTTGTAGCACTATGTCTGATTTGCTTACATATGTGTGGAATGTTTAAGTGGTGGTTGCTTAAAATCACTTTGGTTTTAAAAGGGTATAACTTACTACAACAATTACAAGTAAACTGTAAATTCTTGATTAGACTGAAGCATTGCAGCATTATAAAACTCACACAAACATTTTTACTTCTAAATTTTTGTGTTGAAATCTACAGTAAATCAAATAATAATGCCATGTTTAAATGCTACTGGTAAAATTAATATTTTACTTGACTTTTACATAAAGATACAGGAAGCAAAGCAGTTGAACATAAAGCCCTATTTTTTCTAAAAAAGTGAATCTATAAGTAACATTGTGTAATATATTCCCCTTCTCTCCAGTTTTTAAATTGGCTGTTGACCTGTCTTGTATAGTGTACCCTATTTTATGGAAAGCATTAAGTTTTTACTGCAGTAGAGAAGGGATTTTTTTTATGTCTAGCAATTTCTAGTCAATCTTTAACTAGTCTTGTTTATTCAGTTAAGAAGAGTCCTTGACAAATAAAATAACATTTTCCTTGGTGTGAAATAGAGAAATGCTGCCAATTTCAAAAGTATAAATATACTAAACAGGAGACCTTTATAGTTTTGAGGTCTATTTCAGAAGGTGCTTACTTGAATATCTCATAATTAGTAAGTGATATAACTTTGGTTTTGATTACTTTGGGAATTATTAAAGAAAAAAAACAATTAGCAGATTAATGGAATTCTTGATTTTTTTCTGTTATGAGATTGTGTATTTATTTTAAGCTAATAGTCAGTGACACATCTGCATTTATCCTGCCAAGCTACAGGTTGGAAGAATTACAAAATTAAATTTCTAGTTGTTGTATAGAGGATGAAGATACTGATGGAATGACTGGATTCTTTCCAGCATAAAAATCTATTATCCAAATAATTGATTCAAGTTGTGTAAAGAAAAATTCCTTCGGTGTTCTTGACAGTGTTCTTTCCTTTTCTTTTTAGTTGGATATAGATGGACAAATAGATTCTGTACATCTGTTTCTGTCACCAAGGCAGGTTCATCTTCTATTGGACATGGTAGCAGCTATTGCTGGACCAGGCAAGTGAACTTTCTGTAGAAGTTAAATATGTATTAAAATAAATGAAAAAATAGTCTTTGCAAGATAGAAAAGTTTCCTCAGTTGAAACAAATTGTGATGGTACATTATTATGAGTTTTTATCTGATATAAGTAAAATGTTTTGCAGCTGCTGTGAGTTAGGACTATGATCAATTTATTGTCTTCAGTTGCAAATTGTACATCTAGTAATTTAAAAAACCCAACAAATAAGACTTGACACGTGACTGTATAATAGTACAAGAAATGAGGAAATTCTAGGTGGAGAAAATCAGGAGACCAAACCAATTCTGGTTCTTGTAGCTTCTGTTTCACAAGAAGAACTTAGCTTTTATGTCCTATGTTTTAGTGACAGGCCCAGAAAATATAGAACAGATAGTACTTGAATTTGTTTGTCTGTATTTGTGAAGAATTAAGAGCAGTATTCCAACTATTGCAGTAGAAGTATGAGAGTGTTTTGGTTTGTTCCTCTCATCTATTTTATGTAACAGCACTTGCTAGGGTAGCTAATCTATTTGAAAGATTTGTCATATCCTGGGTAGGTGCTTAATATTCTTGTATTATATATATCATTGTATTATATGTATATATATGTATTATAATATTATATGTATTATATATCTTGATATACTTGTTTTATTGGACATGTTCATTGTTTTTGGATAACTGGAAAAGCCTTACATGCAGTTTTTTTCATGTGTGTCATCTTCAAACCTGAAATTTTAGTAATTCCTTATTAGTAAAACCTTTAAAAGGTTATGGCCTTGTTCCCCAGTGCTGACTGAGAAATGAATGCATATTATATGCCAACACACTGCATATATAACCCTGAAATATTTTCATCAGATGTGAAGTTAGGGAGAGAGTAATCTTTTCTGAACAAGTAAAACCTTCAAACCAACAAAATGCACAAATAAGCACATCTGATATATAACAGATATGGATATGTAAATACAGATGCATATATATACAACAACAATTAATTTTCAGATTAATTTTTGAATTTTTTTAGGGATACTTTTAAGGAAATTACAGTAGGATTTCTGTCCTTTTTTTGAATCCAGAGAGTCTAAGCAGGATGGAATTGTCAAATAAAGATAGGAAGAACCGACCAATGCAACAGGAGGATGAGTATCGGATTCAGATGGAGTTGAAACGTTATTTAAGAAAAGAGTCTTTATCTGCAGGAGCATCATCTGAACAAAGCTTCTATGAGACAGAGAGTGCCAGAACGCCTTCTAGTCGTGGCAAGTATAAAAGATGAAGCAAAATAGCAAATAACTTGTTGTTAAGATTGTTTAAATTGATTTTTCATCTTTTAATCTTACCAGTTTATGTATTAAAGTAACTTTGACATAATGTAGCAACATGCCATTAATCGTAAAGTTCAGTAAAGAATTAACAACTAGTTTAGATATCAGGGTAGACTTGAGTCAGTGTTTCGTTAAAACTGTTCAGTTTATGATAATGTGCAACATGCTAAAAAAATCAGTGTAACATCTTTTCAAATGCATGATTGAGGTAATTACATCTAGAATAATAGTTGTGTTTATCTGATCTTATGTGAATACTTTTTTGCTAATTATTTTTAATGTGAAATACTTTGATTTGTCAAAAGGAGAATGTGTGAATTTATAGAAATAATACCAACTTGAATATGAAAATGAGATATTTAACTGTTACAATATTCATAAGTTTTTTGCCTTTTGATTTTTATTTAAATCTCTCTCCATAGACACTAGTCTCATGTCAAGAAAACTTGGAACTTCTGTAAATGATGTATTTGGCTGGTTACTCTGTCTAGCAGTTAGATTTCTGGACTTAGGAATTCATTTCTGGTAGAAGTTATTTTTTTAATTAGAAAATAACTCTTTACTATCTGTGATTCTTATCAGAGGAAGAAGTTTTCTTCTCCATGGCTGAAATGGACATGTCTCACAGCCTTTCCTCGCTTCCCCCTCTTGGAGACCCTCCAACGATGGATCTCGACTTGTCTTTAACCAGTACATACACAACTACACCAGCAGGATCTCCACTGAGCACTACAGTGGTATAGTATTAACTGCATTTGGAATCTTTTAGAAATTAACACTGCTGTCGGGAACTGTTGCATAATTGCTGCATTCTTTACCGTGTCAGGAACTGTTGCAAAATTCTAGAACAATTGAAATGTTTACAGCTGATAGTATTCCTTTTCTGCTATGGAGATGGCATTGGAATTATTTATTTGGCTACTAAGCTAAGAAATGTATTTTCAAATGCCTTGAAGTTATATATCATAAGGATGCTTTATGATTTATTGCTTTTTTAATTACTGCATGTTTGCCACCTGGTTTTCTTTTAATATGGACTACACAGGTAATGTTGTATGAAATTGTTCTATTAAATTTTTCCTCAAACAACATAAAAATTATGCTTTCCCAAATCTGTTGTGTACCTAATGTTTTCCTTAATGAAAACCATCAAGAATAGTTGTGGAACTAGACAATATATGCTCATGGGGAGTACAACTTTAACTTTAAAAATATGTGGGTCTAGATGCTCATAGAATTAAAAAGTGTACCCCAAAGTGAAGCATATCTACATTGATAAGTTGAACACTAATTCTTCATGAAATGGCAAGCTATTGATTGTTTATGCGTGTAGGAGTTGTTCATTTACCTTATTGTTTATGTTTGATCTAATGTCTAACAACTCTTTGCAAATTTAAGGTCATATATATTTTTGTTTTAGCTGCAACCGACTTGGGGTGATTTTCTTGATCGTAACAAACAGGAATTACAGCCTCCAAGAGGTCCTTCGCTAACAGCCAATATGGTTCACCAGACTTCCTTAAGAAGGACATGTAAGTAACAACAGATGGATAGTTCTCCCTAGATAATTATGGAAATGAATTGTTATGTAGCAACTTGGTAAAAAGAAATTAAAATCAAAAGTAAGATGATTTTTTAAATGTGTTATTGCTGAAAAATTACGTGAACTTAATTTTGTATTTCAGCTATTCCATCCAGATCTGTTTCTGTGGATGAATCCAGACCTGAGCTACTTTTTAGACTGGCAGTTGGAACTTTCTCAGTGTCTGTACTTCATATTGACCCTTTACCCCCTCCTGAAAGTTCACTGAACCTTAACCCATTGACACCAATGGCTCGGGATTTCTTTAACCGAATAGAAAAGATTGAGCCAGTTAAGTTTTCAACAGAAGATTTTCTGTCCTTCCGAGAAGTATTTGCAGAAGCTTGTTCTCATGATCACCTTAGGTATAACTTTGCTTATTAATAAATATAATTAACAAAAATATATTTAAGTAAATTTGAATAAAATAAGTTTATTTCCATAGGAATTGTGTAACTTAATATTTGATTGCATTAGACTTCTTTATTAATTTCAAAATAGTCTTGAATTTTGACATCTGTTGTCCAAGACTACTTTTTTTTTTTAAATTAAAACAGAAGAAGAAAAGAGAGAATAAACATTAAAATCACCTAGCTCTTTAATAGATTAATTAAATTAGATACAGTTTCTATGACGGAAGTCTAAAGAGTCAAGAATCATTAAGTAAATGATTTCTTTAGGAAAAGCTGTGTTTTACAGGACTATTTTTATCCCAATATGGTGATTACTGCTTGAAGGAGCTTAGGGTTTTACTTAGTGCAAAATACTGTGTCAGTAGGGATGAAGGCTAAGTGTGAACAATATAATAAAGTCAGGCAACAGTCTTTTCTTTGCAGAAGTTTTTACCTTCCCAGTACACTGTATGAAGTAAAATATTTAAGGGTGTATATCCCTCTTCTTACCCTATGAATGTAATTTAGACTTTGTGAGACATTTGACTTTTTCATTGTCTATCTAAGGATGCTAGTTTTATGTGAATTGCACCTCAGATTAGATGTCTATTTTTCCTTTTACAAATTTTTCTATGCTGACCATTGTTGATTGTGTAACATGAGCTCCATTGTCTTTGTTGCTAAACCTGTAATAGTTAGATATTTTCATATTCTTGGAGAAATTATGGTGCTTTAAATTACTTAAAAAAGATTAGTGGTCCTTTGTTTGCATACTTAAGTCGTGACTTTTCATCATTGTTATTGTTTTATGCTACTTCTAATAATTCATAATTTTAATAATTCAGGTTTATAGGTACTGGCATCAAAGTGTCTTATGAACAAAGACAAAGGACTGCCTCTCGAAGTTTTAATACTGACTTATCCATTGGAGATATGGAGTTCCTGGAATGCCTTTTTTCTACTGACTCTCATTCCATGCAGCCTCACTATACAGAGGTATGTAAAAAATAAAGGGAGGTCCATAAAAAAGAAATGTTAATCGTATAACTGAGAATTCTAGATTTTAAAGTGGTTGTAATTTAAATGTTTCTTGATATTTTTTCATTTTTTAAGTATGTTACAGTTTTAAGATGAGATTTACATTTTAATTTTGAGCTCAAATAGTGAACCCAACTTCTGTCATACCTGACAGGAACACCAAGTAGCCAAACTTTATTAGTTACTTCTCTTATTTGCTTAACATGGTTTGAGCATTAGAGTAAATGTTTTTCAAAAACTAAGCTATGGAGTTAAGCAATGCAAAAGTTTCTTGGGGTGGTGATTATTCTTCCAGCTCTTTTAATGGTCAGAGGCATCCAGTAAGGGAGCTGAATATGTGGATTGAATAAACAGTTGAGCTGGGGCTCTGTTTGCTGTCTTCAGTGTGAGGTTACCTGTCTGTTCTAGGTAAAACGTCATAAATATATTTTCCTGTGGCAATCCTTTCCTTCTTTTCTATTGAGCTTTTTTTTTTTTTTTTCCTGAAGCTGCTGACATTTCATTCTGAAGAAAGAAATGATTCTCATTCTATGCCATGCCTTCAGCTGCATTATAAGCATCTAGATAATAGAGGACCTCAGGTAAGGTGGGAGATTAGAAAGACCAAGTTTCTGTATAGTAGCCTTTGTCTAATTCAGTTCATTTGAACAGAATACTGGCTGTAAAACAGAGAGTTTGTAACTCCTACTTATTGTATTTTGTTCCATTGCGTTGTGTTGAAGATTTTAGTGCTTTTTCTCTTTTTTTCCAGGGTAGTCAAGGGAGACTCAGTTCTGTTCCACAGAAAGCAGAACTACAAATAAAGTTAAGTCCAGTGTTTTGTGAGGTGGATATTAGTATTGTAGACAGATTAAATTCCTTACTTCAACCCCAGAAACTAACTACAGTGGAGATGATGGCATCTCACATGTATGCTTCTTACAATAAGCACATAAGTCTGGTAAGTTCAACGTGAAATTGGTTAATAAACTTGCTGGGGTTTTTTGCAGGAGGAAGGTAGGGTGACAGTAAGCCTGCCACTTCTGATTCATTTGTGGTGGCTGAGGTGTTTGTTTTAGTGTGAGAGGGGTTTTTTTTGTTGGTTGACTGGAGTTTTTTTGGTTTTTTCCAACTTCTGACACTGAACAATCGCCATCTGCCACAGTCTCATTTTACATTCAGTGATTGTGTGCTTGATAACAAACCTAAAGACAGTGGTAGATGCTCCACAAACTGCATAAGTTCTCAGCTTCTTGAAGCCAGAGCAAAAAAGAGAAATCTTGACTGACTTCTCATCTCTAATCTGTCCCATCATGCTCTCCAGCAGCTGATAAAAAGGGTTGCTAACAATTCCACTTCTATGTTGAAATCTTGTCACAGTCAGTCCAGTTGCCTCTGCTGTGCATAACCTGCTTTTGGGGTAGGTGACAGAGAGAATGGGGAGCATATGCATTGCATTCGAGTGATTTGGGACCAACAGACAGAAGAAGTTGAAGCTTATTTGTCTTGGTTTGGGTTGTCACAATAGCATTAAACTTGAAGACTTTTCTTAAAATACATGAGGAATGATTAATGCAATCAATCGATTCTCTGCGCAGCAACAAAAACCTTCATGTAGTTTTATTGCTGCAATGACTGATTACAGAAAAATCAGCCTTCAAAACTATTTAAGAGAATCCTTATTTTAAAAAATTCTAAGACATCAATCATTTCTATAATTATAATTGTTTTGCAAGTTTGATTCTTTTCAATGATCAGCAAAAAGGGGAGGATTTGAAGGACATGAAAGTGACAGGAGCTGGACACCATGACTTCCTGAGAGGGACAAATACACATGATAGTAATTCCTACTTTTTCAACAACAGCAATCTTTTAAAAAGTGTCTGAGACATGGAATTTCCTAACTGCAGCTGAGTATTGTTCTGTACTCTCATTATCCAATTTAAGAGGAAAAAATTGTAAAAATAACTGGTTTTTTGAAAGATTGCTAATCTCTGCAAATACTTGACTTCTAAGTAGTATCTTTACAATGTCAATAATAGTAGAATATCCTAAGAGCAATAGCAGTTGGTTTTAATGTGTTTTTCCTGTGATATATAAATAATCTTTTTCATGTTTAGATAGTATGTTATCAAAAGCTTTCTGCATAGTCACTTTCAATGCTATTTTCTCTAATTTAGATTTCTTTTCGTTCACTCTGGTTTGTGTTTTGTTTTTTGGGTTTTTTTTTCAGCATAAAGCATTTACTGAAGTTTTTCTGGATGATTCACATACTCCTGCAAACTGTAGAATTTCAGTTCAAGTTACTGCCCCAGCATTAAATCTCTCTGTTCGCTTCCCAATACCTGATCTACGGTCAGATCAGGAAAGAGGACCATGGTTTAAGAAATCACTTCAGAAGGAGATTCTTCATCTTGAATATACAGATGTGGAATTTAAAACTGAGTTTATAGGAGGGTCAACTCCAGAACAAGTTAAATTAGAGCTTACCTTTAAAGAGCTAATGGGTAAGAATATTAATATTATATTCAAAAGTCCTTTTTTATATTCCTATATACAATGTATTTGAGAGAAAGGTCCTCTCATATGGAGTAACCCAGGGAGTGTCTTTCTACCTGAATTTTGGAGTAGATATTTCTACTGTAGTTTTGTGTTCTGTACTAAATACCAACATAAATCCAAACAATACTACTAGGAGGAGAGGCTAATGTATATAGGTGCTTGCATTCTTGGGTTTGTTTCAATTTCGTGTATCTCTGTGATCTCTATCCCAGGGCAAGTTTTGTAGTTTTGTAGGGGGTTCCCACAGCTTTACAAGTGAGAAGTCTAGTATAGAAATGAAGTTTCCCTTCCTGGACCATGGGATAGAATGCATCCTCAGCAAGTTTACTGAGAGGAGTGGCTGATACACCTGAAGGCTGTGCTGCCTTTCAGTGGGACCTTGATAGGCTGGAAAATTGGGTGGAGAGAAAACTAATGAGGTTCAGCAGAATTAAGTGTAGGGCGCTGCACCTGGGGTGGAGGAACACTGCGTACCAGCACAGGTTGGGAGATGACCTAGCAGAGAGCAGCTCTGCAGAGAAGGACCTGAGAGAATTGGTGGGTGACAAATTGACCATGAGCAGGCAGTGCCCTTGCTGCCAGGAGGGCCATTGGGTTGGTATCCTAGGGCGCATCAGGAAGAGTGTGGTCAGCAGGTCTGGGGAGGTGATCCTTCCTCTCTGCTTGGCCCTAGTGAGGCCAGATCTGCAGTGCTGTGTCCAGTTCTGGGCTCCTCAGTACAGGAAAGACAAGGAGCTACTGGAAAGGGTCCAACAGAGGCCACAAAGATAATGAGGAGTCCGGAACATCTTTCATATGTTGGGAGGCTGCAGGAGCTGGGCCTGTTCAGGCTGGAGATGAGAAGACTGAGAGGGGATCTCATAAATATATCAATATCTCAAAGACATGTGCCGAAAGGATGGTGGCAGGCTCTTTTCAGTGGTGCCCAGTGAGAGGACGAGGAGCAATGGCCATAAACTGAAACACAAAGTTTTGCATGAACGCGAGGAAGAACTTCTATACATTGAGGGTGGCTGAGCACTGGAACAGGTGCCCAGGGAGGTCATGGAGTCTCCCTGTCTGGAGACATTCAGAACCCACCTTGGATGTGTAACCTGCTCCAGGTGACCCTGCCTTGGCAGAGGGGTTGGACTAGATCATATCCAGAGGTCCTTTCCAACCCTATTAGTGCTGCGATGCCAAGATTGATTCTCTGAATAACTGTCATTGAAAAACTTTAATAATTTCATGCCTCTAGTATCTTTCAAAGTGATAAATCTATGAGACTGGTTTATATTTACAATCTTTTCTGCTGTCTCATTTTGTGTGCTTAATCAAGGCTGTGACAAAATATAGTGGTGCTATAAATGTAAATGCAGATATCTATGCATTAGAAGCATCTGGTTTTCTGACTACTGCTAGCTAGAAAATAATGTGAAATAATTTTTGTTTCTAAAAGTTAATATTAGTTTTTTGGAAGAAGAGATGACAAAATTTGCTTAAGTAGCTTAGTAAGTAGCATTGACTAGTTAGTCTTGTTAGACTCTGGCCTGAGAAGTGATTAACCTGAAGTTAGCAATTGTCATTCCTCTGTTAGTTTCTAAAAAATCTCTTTCTATTCAGGTTCATTTGAAGAAGATAATGCAGAAACACCAGTAAAATTTTTTCAAGTGTCTGGTGGCACAGATGGAGATATAACATCATCATCAGACAATTTTGACTGGCCTCGGTAAAATAAAGTTTCATGTTTTTAATGTGAATTAATTTGATTTTTATGAGCACTGTTGTTTTTCTAATTTTAATCCAGAATGCCTTTGTGGTAAATGCTTTAAAGTAATGTGCAAAGAAAGAGCATGTAACTATTAAAAAGATTCCAAGAATTTATAAAAAAAAAACCCTGCAACTTCTGTGTTTATAATAATACAATATTTTTTTTAATGTATAATGGCTTCTGCATGAACTTAGAGTAAATTTCAGTGAAAGTTTGATAAATGATTAGAAACTTGAGACTTTTTCCAATTTTTTTTGTTACTCTACCTTTTCTCCTGCATTCACAACTGAATACCAAACAACCTATCCTAGTTGAATTTTGCCTCAAAATAATATAAGCTATAAGAATAGTAAGAATAATTATATTGTGACTGAATTATTGCATCTTATGTCACATGCAAGGCAATGTACTTCAGACTTACTGAAAAGAAGGATCTGGCAGCTGAAGCGTGTAGTAATGTGTTTAAAGAGGCAATTTTAGATTTGCTACAGAATTTGCTGTGTACATTTTTTTGCCACAGAATTTAGTGGCTTTCTGGCAGCAAGTTTATATGGACATTTTTTCTTTTATAATGGCACAAATAACTTTTTCTATAACAGTATTTACATATAATAAGGTACACCATGCAGTAGAGAATTTTTTAATGGCTCTTAATGGTATAGTGAAACAAGCATTATTTTGTCAGAGTGCCAGGTTTTTCTTAGGTCACCTAAATGGTCTCCTGATAGAGTTGAAAAAAGCAGACACTTAAAATTTTATTTCACCTGATGGTACCTTTTCCATGTGCATTTGTGTGTATAAGTTAGTTTTTTTCTTAGTAGTATTGCTTTGGGTAATAAAGCATGTTATTATCTAATAAAAAAGTCCCTGGACTTTTGAGCTATTTAGTCCATGTGTATTTAATGGCAAGCCAGCAGAACTAGGGGACATGTGACAAAACATAATTATAAACATTATAAGCATCTCTAATGGCTTATTCTGCATAACTTCTCCAATGTCAGGATTGTATTGAAAATAAACCCTCTGGCTGTGCACTCTATTCTGGAAAGGATAGCAGCTGAGGAGGAAGAAGGTGATAATAACTTTCAAGAGGAAGAAGAAGGAGGGTCTCATTCTTTGAAGGATGTCTGTGATATTAGAAGACCAGAGCCTTCTCCTTTTTCTTCTCGTAGGGTCATGTTTGAAAATGAAGAGGTACTATAAAATTTTGTTATTGCTTTGTGCTTATGATAGACAAGATATAGTGAGAGTACATTCTCACTACTTTACATGCAGCTTCTGGTTTCCACTTTTGGTTTTGTTTTGATTTTGGGCTTTTTTTACTTAAGAATTTTTTTCTTTTTTTTTTCAGATGGTCATGCCAGGAGATGTAGTTGAAATGACTGAGTTTCAGGATAAAACAATTAGCAATTCTCATTATGTACTGGAACTTATGTTACCAAACATTCACTTAACATTACCAAACAAAAGCTTTTATGAAAAACTTTACAACAGGCAAGTATAATTGTTTTCCTTGGTTATCATGACCTGTACATTCAGTTCTGTGTTCACTGTTGACAAAAACAATTGTCTAAGCAAGTATAGCAGGAACTCATTTGTATAGTTTATTTAAAAATATGAAGTGCTATATAAATATTTTTCTTAGCTAATATGACACCATTATGTCATGCATCTGATTTGTGCCATGGCAGCTGTCTGCTAAAAAGTGTTCAGCAGATTTTGTGAACAAAGGGTGAAACTAAATAGTCTTTGTCTCTCACTGAATACTTTGTTCAGATCTCTGTACAATGTTTCATTTTGCTCCAATCTTTCTGATCTCTTCTTTAAACAGATTATTATACTTCAAAAACTGTTGTACTCAGTTTTATTCTTTCCATCTAAAAATCTAGAGTTTGCAAGCAGTCAGAGAAAAAACCCTAACCCAGTTTTGTAAGCCTCACAAAGGTTTATAAAATTTTAGAGAATGTGAACCCACCTTACCGATGGGTGTTCACCATTTATTTCTGTTAGTTTGCTGTCCGAAAAACAAAAAAATAATATTAGATTGATACTGTGCTATGCAATATGCAAAAGAGACACTGATCTATTTTAGTCTATTATAGGTATTACTTTACTTCCAGAGTATTCTCACTTCCAAAGTGGCAAGGCAGAACCTTCCACTGAATATTTTGTTGGAATACTTCTATACTGAATGTCACATCTGTCTTTACCCTGACAGATACACTCACTTGAAATCAAAAGAATGAACGTTTCCTGCAACTTAGTTGAAAATTGATGTGATCAAAATAGGAATTTCTCAACTCCCCCTCCAACCTACTGAACTACTCGATACCTACTTATAGAGGCTTTTGTGTCACTATCACGTTAGACTTTGATATCTGCATACCATAATTACAGAATAAAAGTTACTTCCATTATTTATTGCTTTTACTCATTAATATATTATTGTTTCTTGTGCTCTTGAACTTTATTTTTTCTATCTTGTTTATGGAATCTGGAGTCTGTTATATAAAGTCTGCAAAGGAATTAGCTTGACTGACTGAATACAAAGTGGAAATACAGTCATGCATTTTGTGTAATGATAATGTATTTCTTCCTAGGATCAGCAATGATTTATTGTTGTGGGAACCCACAGCTCCATCTCCTGTAGAAACATTTGAAAACCTTTCTTACGGTGTTGGACTATCTGTGGCCAGCCAGCTCATCAACACTTTCAGTAAAGACAGCTTTAGTCAATTTAAATCTGCAGTTCATTATGGTAATACACTTAAATCATCTAGAACTATAGTGCTTTAGAAGCATAATTGGCTGAAGTGATTAAGCTGCTACTGGAAAGATTTTGTAAACTTATGAGAACTTAGACCTAGAAAAAAAAGGGCTTATTACTGTTTAATTGAGTAAAATAAGTGTGAAATTGAATTGCGTTACCAATGGAGAAACAGTGAGTTATTGGCATAATATGTGTACTAGTTAGAGAATGAGTTGTTCTTCATTTTATCTATTAGATGATGAAAGTGGATCTGAGGAAGAAACACTACAGTATTATTCTACTGTTGATCCAAACTATCGTTCACGCAGAAGGAAAAAGCTTGACTCACAGAATAAGAACTCACAAAGCTTTCTGTCTGTTCTGCTGAATGTGACACATGGATTGGTGTCAATATTCACAGATGTGAAGGTGAGGAACTGGGGCTGGAACAAGTTTTTTGTTGTTTTGACCACGGATCCCTTTCATGCTGTATGTACTTATCTGGAAGGAACTACTGTTTTTAACAGTAATTCTGTAATCTTTATACTACTATAACTAGGCAGTAGTGCAACACTATTTTGCAAATTCTGTTTTCTTTGCTTCACATGAGAATAACTGAAATGCAAGCAGGAAAACATGTATTGGCAGCAAGTGTTGTGTTAGTTTAGACTGTCTAAATGCAGCAAACTGTCAGCAAACAATAATTTTATCATTTCTATTCTTCCTTCAGCAAGATGATGGAAATACACTGGAAGGAAAATACGGCGAATTTTGGTTTGAGTTCAACAGTGGTTCCCTTTTCAGTGTGACTAAATATGAAGGCTTTGAGGACAGACACTATGTTTGTCTCCATTCTAGCAGCCTCAATTTATATCATCAAGGTAGGGGTGAGATTGAGGTGGCTTTGGGACTAAATTTGAAATGAAATAAGCTTGAAGCATTTTCGGAAAAATTTTTTTTTCCCTCTTTTCTGTCACAGTGTATCATTTGGCACAATGGATATAATTTATGGCTAATGTTTCATGATAACTGTATTTAGTTACAGTTTACCTCCAACTTTCCGTGACAACTGCTGGTCTTTAGAGATATTGTGATCCTCTGGTAAATTAGCTGTACACTATATTCTTTACTATGAAAATGCACACTTCCTACATGTTACAGGTTGTTTAATTAAAAAAGCTGCAGGTTTGCAGTGGCTGCTATGTTTTTCCTGACTAGCTAGTTGTAGTCCACAGGTGACTCTGTAGTTTGTGTATGTCTGGAAATCCCCACGTAGTTAAACCTTTGAAGGTTTCCCCCTCAGATGCCTCTGAATCAGTGGTACTCATGTTTCAGTGCAAGGCTTAGTTATTGTGTGTTTAGAAGTTAGCCTGGCACTATCTCATAAAATGAAGAGACACATGTTCCTATCTCTCCATGTAACCTGCTGGAGATTTCTGTCCTTTATTTCAATTTTTCCATTTTGTTGGGCAAATAAAAAATTCAATCCCTAATAGCAACATTGAAGATTGTAGCTACAACCCTGGTTTTAAATACTGGATTGCCCATATCCTTCCCTTCACAGTTTTTGGTTGTCAGTGTGCATGACTGACTTTAGTAATTAAAATAATTTTGTAGGCATTAAGCATAAAAAGGATTTTCCTTAACACTTCATCAGTAACAGCTTTGGTAATTCATTCCAAAATCTCTTTGCAGGTTTGGTAGATGGAGTCGTCCCTTCCTCTGAAGTACGACTGCCCAGCACAATACGTCCCCATTGGTTAGAGCCTACTATTTGTTTTTCTGAAGAAGATGGTCTTAGTAGGACTTCTTCAGATGGTGTAGGAGTGGATAGTCCAAGTATGCTGACTGTTGCAGTCAAAATCCAATCAGATAAAATAGAGAGCAATACAAAGGTTTGTGTTATTTGTACTTTTATAAGTTATTTGAGTTATCTCAGTTTATATGGAAGCATCTAGACATGGAGTTAGAAGGGTTATAGATGAAAAAACTGTAGAGTTCTGAGATATTAATTTTCAATCTGTAATTTTCTGTTAGAATCTCTTGGGTGGGTTATAAAATTTAAGCAGCAGCTTAATTTACTACTTCTTCCAATTGCTGGAAGATTTGCTGGAATTGCTTCACTTTGCTGATCACACTATTTCTTTATTGAATGCATTTTTTGGACAGTTGACCTTTTTTGTTTGTTTTTTGTTGAATTTCTCTGGTGTCAAAATGGGCAAGAACAAACATAGAGTTGCACTGCAGTTAACTAGCAGTGTCATCTAATAGGCAGCCTTTATTTGCCTGTTTGGAATGGCCCTGGTAAATGACAGCAGCATTCATTAGTGTGGCTGAAAGATGACCTCGTAGCTGACATAGTGGTGACAAACAGGTTGGTTGAGTTATTTAAAGAAGGGTTCTGTAGACCAGCAAGGTGTTATGGGGGTTCAGTTGTCTGACATGTGAACTACACTGGGTTGCTACTCCTGGTAATTTCTGCTGAATCCCAGAGTGAATGTACAGGCAGCCTTCCTTCCTACCACCACCGCAAAGCTGCCATTTCTAAACTATCCTGTTGCAAAATGTATGATCCAGGGTTTCTGTATTGGAAAGCAGGATTTTTCTAGACACCAGGAAATTTTTAGCAGCAGAAGGCTGACACTGTTTCATAATCTAGATGTGAAATAGTTACATGTGTTTCATGTAATCCAAGTCGTGCAATTTTGTTCTGCAGGAATTTCTGGTTGCTGTTGGACTACGAGGAGCCACCCTTCAGCACCGAGTGCTGCCTTCAGGTTTAAGCTGGCATGAACAGGTCAGGTTGCTACAGTGTTCTCAACTTACATCTTCAATTTCAGTGTCATTAACTATCAAACTAAATCTTGATTGAAAATCTTGATGTTAGGCTTTGCCTTATTACTATACTCTGTTCTTGAAAGGGTTACTTTTTTTTTCTTGTTTCTCTTTGAGACCATTGACAGCTAACAGTCTTACTTTCAAATTATTTCTTGTCTATTCAGTTGGTACTGTTCCTCTCATCATCATAACTTTCTGCCCATAACATGTCAGGGAGGCTCTGGGGGGATTCACTTTGTTCTGTTGGGTTTTGGGTTTTGTTTAAAATTCAGATGAAAAATGTCAGTAGTGCAATACTATTCAAGTACATAAATAATCCTTAAGTTAAAAATACCCTCAAAACAAGCAAATGTGTTACTTGCAGTACTGAGAGCATTTCTGTATTTTTCCCTTCTGCTCACTTCATCCCTCAAGTCTCATTTCTCACTTGTACATTTCCCATTTTGTATTGCTGGAATGGCAGTACTGGAGGACTTCAGGGAGGTAGTGAGCAGCAGTTTACACAAACAGTTCTGAATGAGAAGGGCTGTACTCATAGGTGCGGATGCAGAGGAATAGCATAGCAGGCAGGGCTGCAGCCCCTTGATCTGTGCATGAACACATGAGGCAAGACATGCCATTAGCACAGGAGCAGTGTAGCTGCATGTAGCTGCCCCATACGGGATTACATATAGTAACCCTTGACACTCAAGCTTCTCCTGTTTATCCTCCAGTCTATATGATATGCTGATTTTTCACATGCATTGTTACTGTATAACTGTGTGGAGCTGAACTTGGGGCTTTGGATTCTGCTGTGGCATTCATTTCTCCTCAGCATTACGTTCCCGTGGGTTTGTATAGCCTGCTTTACACCACGTTGCTTCTTTGCTCTGTGAAGTTTTTCTCAAGTAACATTCCCAAGTGCATCACAGGCAATCTTTTTTGGAGGGGGAGGGATCAAATAAAAAGTTGTCCAAAGAGGTAGTTAGAAGAAAAAAATTAAAAGACTAGCAGTGGTGGTATGCCCCAAGCTTGGAATATTTTAAGAAGACCTTCTATAGTGTAACATATTTGAGAGGCAGCTGTGACAGATCTTAAAGAGGAGGATAGGAGTTAGTTTTATGTGGTAGAACATGAAAAAGCTGTTTATACAATGAATGTGCACATGATTCTGAGCATATTTCCGTGGCTATCCCCCTGATGCCTTAAATGGCTACCTAGGAACAGAGACTAGCCAGGAATAAAAGAATAAAGGAGGTATTTATTTGAAAGGCTTTCAGATGTACACTCTGGACTCCAGGGGGTCCTGCCTCAGTGGATCCCAAAATGGACGACAGGTCACAAGTTCTTCACACTTTTATATCAGCATAAATTCACCAACCAGAACCCAGCCAATGATGGAATTTCCCCAAGCTTGCCCCCCTCTCCCCAAGATGAATGTTTCCAGTTCTCAGGCCTAGGATGGTCTGGGTGTCCTTGGAGAACAAGCTAGAGAGGCTTTGTTATGTCTATCTTAGTATAAGAGAACAGCACTTAACAAGCTACAAGAAACTTCAGAGTTACACTAGCAGTACAGGATTTGAAAAATATAAAAGTTAAAACTAAAGCATCACCTCAAGAAGGACTTGAAGATAACTTGAGCAATGTGGAGCGTTACAAGAAAAGTTAACTTTTCAGAGAGAGAGCAAGGAAAATGCAAACAGTGTAATAATAACAGCTGCAAAGAAGGATGAATAAGACTGTATTTGGGCAGTGTTTTAAAAATGCTTTAAATATCTGAGACTGTTTACACCTTTTCATTCTACTAATCTAACATTTTATTGTCATACCTGTTACAGATTTTCTCTTTTGTGATGCGTTGTTGTTTGGTAATTTAACAGATATTGAAGTATTAATATGTTTGTGATTTTTAGATTTTATATTTTTTGAATATTTCTGATGAGCCTGTTCTGGGATATAATCCTCCAGCTACAATTACGACTTTTCATGTACATCTGTGGAGTTGTGCTCTTGATTACAGGTAAGTAAAATGCAAGTGTGTCACTTAGCACTGCGGCTATGTACTTATTCTTCAGGAATGTTCGAGTTTGCCTACTAAAAAGAATAGTTATTTAGGCTCTTTCGGAAAAAGTACCTAACAGAAATCCCTTAAACTGGAAGCAATTTAAAGTAGAATATGGCTTGCCTAGGTCTCGGAAGATGGAGTTAGGTAATCTATAAGGCTTTGAATAAACTTCCAAATTTCTGATTTGTTTTTCCTTATTTGTTATTAGGCCTTTGTTTTTGCCAGTCAGATCTCTACTTACTGTTGAAACTTTCAGCATTTCAAGCAGTGTTGCAGTAGATAAATCCTCTTCTACTCTCAGGTATGATTTAAATGATTGTGAATCATGTAAGCTCCTGTAAAACTTGTAATGCCTGTCTGCTTTTTTGACCTCAAAAGCATTCATGTTGTGTAAATGATCACACTGATTTCCATCTTTTGGAATACAATTTGCTGATGTGTAATCCTTCTGTTTTATTAGGTAAAATACTTTTGTTTAGTTATACTTTTTAGTTGGATTACTTCCTTTAGCAACAAGCAATTCTGCATTTCTAATAAGAATGAAATGTCCTGAAATGAAGTTATGTCTATTTTATGAATTAGTAAAACCTTAAGAGTTCTTAAAATCTGTTACTTGGAGACAGTATATTAATTAATTGAATATTTAGTGACTAGTGAACATATCTGTAACTTCTGATAATTCTTCTTTCAACTGCAATTGAATATTCATTCTGTTATATGTTCTGTTGTGAAATAACTACCAAGTTGATTGATTTTATTGTAAAACCTTTTAAGTGACGTTTGAAACAAATCTTCTGTTAACTCTATTAAGAAGACAAAAAGACAAAAATAGAAATAAGAGTTAAGGCATTGTTTCTTATTTTAGGAAGGATCAAATAATATATAATTAGCAAAGGGAAAGATATCTTACAGTGGTTAATTGTCAGTAGATTTAGAAATTATGAAAGGTTAAAGTGAAGAGTTTGGATTTAAGATATGCTATGTATATTTATGTTTGTAAATATTTTTTATATACTAATTTCTTTTGACTTCCTAATTGCACAGCATTTCTCTAGCATTTTTATTTCATCTTGTTTTTTGTCTTAGGATAATTTTAGATGAAGCTGCTTTGCATTTGTCTGACAAGTGCAACACTGTTATAGTGAACCTCCATAGAGGTAAGGATGCTTTAGATGTGACTAATCAATTGCAGAGCCTAAAGAAACAAAATTACAGGTGTATTCTGCAAGAAGCGGTCTGAGGAGATAAGGAGCAGCAAGTTGAGTATGAGAGAATAGTGCAATGTTGATAAAAATCTGAGTGCTCTGGTTTGGATTTGTGGATCCTGAAGTGTGTCAGAGAAAAGCATCTTGCAATTCCTCTAGTATCTTGTAACAGTTTAATAATGGGTATTTGGAAAAGCATATTTTTAAAAATCTGAAGTTTCACAGAAATTTTCATAGGTATGAGATCTCATGAAATATATATTCTAAATAGTTGAACTTGAAAGGTGCTGTATGGTATGAAGTTCTAGACTCTGAAAAGAATCATACCAGCTAGGTTGCTGTCATTCAAATAGTAAGAGCCTTTAAGGACTGAGAATCTTGAATCAAAATTTAAGAAATTAATTGGAGAAATAATGAAATCTTGTGCCCACAAATGAGTGTATTTAGCTTAGGTAAGAGATCTCTAGTAGGGGACACAGTAAAGGTATGCCTGTTCTATTTAAACAACAAAAGAGGGCAAATAAGTTCTTCATGGTACTGAAAGATTAGTTCAATATGAACATGTGTTCTCTTTCACTCCAACTGAAAAACTGATGGAATGTTTAGTCATTCAGCTTCTGTGTGCCTTGGTTTCTCTAACTCACACAGATGGGATTGAGGATAAATATCTTAAAAGATTACAATGCACACAGATGGTGGTAGTGGGAGTGATACATTGGATTTAAAAGATTCTAAATCTTGATTTGAGTAGCTGAAACTTGAACTCTGAAAGTAATCCTCATAAAAGAAGGAAATACAGGGATATAAAAGGTTTTGATAAAAAAGATTCTTTTACAGCTCATGCTGTTTTTAATGGTTTTATAACCATAGGTATATAGTGTTTGTTATTGTCTTAGTAATTTTTTAATTATCATATTTCAGATTATGTTCGTGTTATGGATATGGGACTGCTGGAACTAACCATTACAGCAGTAAAATCTGATTCTGATGGAGAAAGAGTAAGTATTTAATCACAAACAAAATAAAATGTAAAATCTTCATTAGAGATTGTCATTTGAAAATTACTTTATTAGACTTAAAATCAAGGAAGGTTTTTCAGTTTACTTGTACTTTTTTTTTACTCCTTTTCTGACTAGTTAAGTAAAATAATTTAAAAATATCTGTGTGTGTGCTATTTTTATGGAATTTTAGGGTAATTTGAAGTGTATTCTTGTCTTTTCATTGTTGGTATCTAGACTAAGCCACGTTTTGAGCTGCACTGTTCCAGTGATGTAATCCATATTCGTACCTGCTCTGATTCGTGTGCTGCACTAATGAATCTCATACAATATATTGCAAGTTATGGTGATTTACATCCACCCGCTAAGACAGAAGTTAAACGTGGAGTTAGCAAGCCAAAAATGAAGGTATAGAATGGCAAAATGATAGCAACTTAACTTTCTGCTTCTTAGTGATATATTTTGATTTTAATCCCCATTCTGTTTACAAATAATATGAGATTTCCTTCAAAGAAATGAATAGATTGTATCTAATTTAAAATATATTTCAGAGTTAAATAATATTTTGGGGTTTTTTCTACTTTTTCCACTAAATATTGTAAAATATTTTGTGCTGTTTATCTCTTGTACTTTATTATTATCTAAAGAAGAAAATTCCAGGACATATATGAGGTGTCTGTGTACTCTGATGCTCTAAATTCCCTGAACCATAATGTTCTAACCTACTCTATGAATCATCCAGCTTGGAGTTTCAGATCACTTGACTATTTAACAAGTTAAGGTATTTTTTCTCACAGTTTAAGAGCTGTGAATCAAGCTGTTCTAGCAAAATCTTTCTTGACATCTGCTGTCTTTGAGATGTAACTATGTATAGTTGCTCTCCTACAGGTAGAGACCTTTAGCCAACCATCTTCCCACGGACCAGGCCTCGCTGAATCAGAGCAGCAGATTTTACGGGATTTGATGAGTGATGCAATGGAAGAAATTGAGACTCAACAGACTGCTTCTGCCATGAAGCAAGAGTCTAATGGTAAAAATCCTCTGAAGGCCTGACTACACATAAAGTACAACTTCCCTGGAAAGAAAGTGGGATTGAAAGTTTTGTGTATATAGAGATGCTGCAGTAAGAATGGGAGCACGTACTTAGGATGTCCGAAGTCTTCAAACTATGGAACAGATTCTAGCATCTAATAATAGTAATGCAAAAGTACCTTGAGATTGTAGTACATTACTGAGGTACTGAAAGGAGCAAGGAAGAAATCTGACTCTGGGACTCTGTCAAGACCCCAAATTCTGTAGGAGTATAAGTTAGTGTGGAGGAATCAAAGACCTCTCTTCCGTGTATGTGGGTAGTCCAGGAAGATGGTACAGTTCTGAGTCACAGGAAGAACTTCTAGCTATGAAAAATTTTTTGAATTAGCAGATAGAACAAGATAGTTGATTTTTATTGCAGGATTATGGCTTCTGTATCATGGCTAGAGTATAATTCAGGTTTAAATTTGATAAGATTTTGTACTGCAAATAGATTTTTATTCCATTACTGTTTCCATGATGTCTGCTCTTCTTTTCTGTGGTGAAAGGTGAGCAGTCACTGTAGAACTGAAAGTTTTTGATGCTGTGGTCTTACTACCAGAATGAGAAACTTGAGAACTGTATTTTATTCATATTAGGAATTGATTCAAGATATAGTAAGCAAATTTCCTTGATATAATTGAAGTAACAAACATTACTTTACTTAAGTTTCATATTTTGTAAGGATTTTTCCACTGAAACATGTTTTTTCTTCTCCCTCCTTCAACTCCCAGGAGTTTTGGATGACAAATCTCAAACTCAGGAACCATCTTGCTCAGATCTCTTCCTGTTTCCAGATGAAAGTGGAAATGTCTCACAAGAGCCAAGTCCCACTTATGCTTCATTTACTCATCACCTGTTAAGTGAGGCCATGGGAGATGTTCCGGCAGAAAGTGATGATTTCTGCATTCTTTTTGCACCTAAAGTTGCTGTTGCTGTAAGTTCCTTTGAAAATTACTAAAAAAAATCCATATATAAATTGAATTAGAGAAAAGCCTATGTAAAACCTGGACAAATTAGATTTCATAGACTTCTGTGATTGCTTAGTGATATTTTTCTGTTTGAAAGGAATTTATACTTTGTTGCTGTTAGGAATGAGTGCAAGTATTTTCAAATAGATATGATTTTTCTCTATCTCAGAACTATGTAATTGTTCTCTGATCTGAACATTACATTAAGCTGTATTGGCAGTTTTCCTACATTTTAGTCATGTTTCATCGTCATTTTGACTTAAAATAATGGCATAGTTAGGAAAAAAAATGTTAAGCAAAAACCAGCATTTATCAAAACCGCAGCTTTGCATGTCTTCTAATTTTTTTTCATTTCTCTCTTAATCCAAGCTCTCAATGTTTCTAAGGACCTAAGATCCTTGCCAAAGCTCAGACAAAAGCTTGTGTGTCAGTTTACACCAATGTCTATCCTCTGCATTGTGTTCGTATTGTCTGATGGTATTCTTCTTAATACATAGAAGCAGTTCCTGGGTCCCTGATTAGAGGCTGTATTTTCCCAAACAAGTTGAGCTTGTTTGTTTGCAAAAGTGCTAATAGGGTAGCCTAGGTTCTTTTATGGTTTTCTGTTTGCTTTCAGTTAGTACTTTGTTTTGTTTATAGTTTGGGTAGGGAAGTTTTTTGTTTTGGTTTAGGGTTTTTTATTGTTGTTTTTAACTACTTTGCAGCTTCTACTTTTTTTTCATATGCTTTTGTCTTTATAAGAAACATTTCTAAACCAATCCTGTGTTTTATAGGCTTTAGAAGACAGTACAGAAAAGTTTTCCTTTTCATAGGAAAGATTTAGACATCTCAATAAAGAAAGCCGATTTCACCTTCTCAATGCTATGTGCTTTTTTGTTTTGATTAGGAAAAAGAGGAAGAGCCAGTTATAAAAATAATGGTTGATGATGCAATTATTATAAAGGAAAATCATTTCAGCCAACCTATAAAAAAAACAGATACAAGCAAAGCTCCCCTTCATTTTCCTGTTCCTCTTGTACGCTATGTTGTAAAGGAAATATCTCTTATTTGGCATCTTTATGGCGGAAGGGATTTTGGAACTGCACCACCAACTTCTCCAGCTAAAAGTTTCATGTAAGCGTTTGATCTAATTATGTGGATTAGAAGGTTTAGAAATACTTAATTTTCTTTTAATTTGGAATAATCTTATTGCTTCTTGGCTCCCTTCTCACAAGGAATCAATCATAGAATGGTTTGGGTTGGAAGGGATTTTAAAGATCATCTAGAATCTTATTCAGTTTAGCTCTACAAATCAGAGTGTATTTTTCCTGTGTCTTAACCTGTACAAGCTGGGTTTGATTTTGCTGATTTTTTTGGGGGGAATGGAAGGATGTATTTTGTTTTAGGGTAATATTAGAAGTCAAATTTTCCTAAAGAGGTCAGGACTTTAGGAGCATAAGAGTCAGATTTACAGGATGTCACATAAACTAAAGAGTAAAATTACTGCAGCCAAAATTAAGGAAATGTTTCATGAATGTTAATATGGGATGGTACGTATGGGATACATACACCTAGCATTCTGCTTAGGTATATATTACTTGAACAAAAAGAAATTATTTGGATAACAGTAACACAATTTCAATGTTTTTTTGAATATCATTAAAATAGTAATAAGTTACATCCAGTGCATTTCGTTTTAGATTAACAGTGGGATAACTTTGATCTGCAAAAGCATATTTTTCCTTTTTATTTTCCCAGAAGTCCCCATAGTTCTCCTTCTCATACACCAACAAGGCATGGACGGAATACAGCATGTGGAGGAAGAGGAAGAAACCCAGACTTCCTAATGGAAATACAGCTAAGCAAGGTGAATGACAGAAATAGCTTTAGCTGTGACTCTGTGTGTGTGGATATCTTTACATGTTAGACTCCTTTGATAACACTTTTCCATTAGAGTTCAGTACTATTTATTTCAACAGTATCTACATCTAAGCAATCATTTTGATGGCGATGAAAGTAGAATTGGTTTAACAAAAACTGTTAGTATTAGCATAGTATTTACTTGCTGAATAAGCTTATTTCTAAAGATGAAGGATATCCATTACAATATTCTTAGAAGTTTTTGTTTATTATAAACAAGTTTTGCGACTGCTTTTCTATTTTTCTTTTCTGTTTTTCTCTCTTCAGTTCCATTCTGAATAGATACACCTGTTATGGAATTAAGTGTTCTAACAAAATAAGCAAGATGTAGATCTGTTGAGAATACTCAGCATATCAGTTTAATAACTGGATATGAAATAACATCTAGTTGTATCAGAGTATTATTCCTGTGTACCCTAACATATTTAGCACTCTTCAGGCATAAGTATCTTACTGTTGTTTTTAAAGCTGTGCTTAGCTTTAACGTAGGAGCTAGAAGGTTTTTTTCTGGTGCTGTGAATAGCATTGGTGAGGAGTTAAACATATTTCATGTTAAATGGATCAATAACAGAATCTTTTTAAAATAGGATTTTTTCAAATGTTTCCATAAAAATGAAAGGCACTACATAACACTAAAGGCCTTTTATAGTCTGTGTGCATTTCCAGAACTTAAAATTCATCCCATTAGCATTTCAGGCTTGCCAGAAATGTGATACTTAAGGTAGCCTTTTCTAGAAAAAACATGACTTTGCAATAAAAAAAGAGGGAAAAAGGAAGCACTTAATATTCCACCTGGAAAACTTCACACATAGAATTATAGCCATCTCTTAGTTTGCAGATATTTAATGAGAGTTGGTGTTATCATGAAGTGGTATAAGGGTTTTTTCCTCTACTTCCCCATACTTGGTACAAGGCTTAAGAGTGATGTTTAAAGGAATAAAGGAGAATAAAAGGTGTCAGTGTTGCTTTGGAGCTCAGCGCCGGGCCGGCAGGGGCCGCTGCCGCGCTCGCTGTGTGCGCTCACCATGAGCGTTCCACTGCCGGCCGGGATGCGGCGGGACTTGGGGGCAGCGGGGGATGGTTTGTAGGGAACGACAGCTGGAAAGGAGAGCTACATCAGGGGCTGACCGAATGAACATAACTTAGAATAAAAATACTGAATTAGAGTATAAATGGAGTAAAGTGAGTAAGAAAAAGTAAACAAGACTGCAAGAAGCCACTTGAGAAGTCAGTTGGTATGGAAGAAACATTTTTTTCTTAAGTGTTAGAGGGTGCAGGATTCAAGACTTGCAAGATTGCCTAGTACAGGCATGTATTCTGTACATTCTCACCATGAGGTGAGAAAGATGTCAGGATTGAGAGGAAAAAGCTGAATGAATGTTAAAAAAAAGTGAAATTCATTCCTTGTACTGACTTTTTGTTATGGCTTGAATTTGCATGCTAAAATATGAACCTGTACACAACTAGAAATTGGAAGTTTTCTAGTGCTAGATATGTAAAAACTTGAATAGTTTTAGAAATCTTAAAATCATTCCTCTAAATTTAAAACAGTAGACAGCTTTAAAAGTTGTTATGTGTGGTATGCTTTCCTGGTTTTTTTTTTATTTTTTAAAGAAGAATTTTGCTGTTAAATGTTGTTTTTCAATGAAACTGACTATGCTGGCTTTCCTTTTTAAAAGGTGAAATTCCAGCATGAGGTGTATCCTCCAGGTGGTGCAGAAGGTGAATCCTGTCTGTTGGAGCAGCCAGTGTCACGACAAGTTTTTATTGTTCAGGACCTGGAAATCAGAGATCGCTTAGCTACATCACAAATGAATAAATTTCTCTATCTCTACTGCAGTAAGGAGATGCCCAGAAAAGCACATTCAAACATGGTATAGCTATGAAATATGTTAATTCGTTACAATTACAGTGGTTGAACTATCATTTTGGGGGCTATGTACACTTAATCTTGCAGAAGCAGAAACATGAGTTCATGGAACACTGAAGTAATATAATTTGTTGATAGTTATTTGCTTGACTTTATGGATATTAAGACTTGTTCAAAAGTCAATTTGAATGTTAGCATGTCAGGTATTAATGGGTTTGAGATTGTCAGTTAAAAAATAGATGTGCAGGACTATTTTGGTAGCTTTCACAATTTGGTTTTGAGCAAATGTCTGCTTGTATCAGGGATGAGACTTTTCACTGCACATGCAGATTTGTATTTTTATGGAATAGAGTAATCTTACTGGTTCTATAAAGGATTTATTAATTTTTTGAGGAGTTTCTTTTATCTTTATTTTTTTATAACATTCAGAATAAGTTTTTATTCAATACTGTAATTGCTAAGTGGAATCATACTTGTATTGCGGTTTTGCAGTAAAAGCTTTTCATAGCTGGTGTTCTGAGATTTAATAATTGTGTTGGGTTTTTTCAGTTGACAGTTAAAGCATTACATGTCCGTCCAGAGTCTGGCAGATCCCCACAGGAATGTTGTTTACGTGTTTCACTAATGCCACTTCGCCTCAATATTGACCAGGTTGGTTGTGCCAGTGCAAAAAAATGAAATAATTTTTTCTTTATTTAATGGTACCTGGGGTTTCTTTTAACCAGATACTTTTAGCCATCATACGTATTTTATGTTTCATGTTTTCTTGGTGTGATACCATTTTTATTTAATCTTTGGATCTCTGTTGTTCCATTTTTATCCATGATAGAACTTGACTTCTGCTCCAGCTATTATAAAGACTAGGGTTTTTTTATTTAAAAACTAATAATATCTTTAGGCAAAGCTATTTTCTCAGTAAGTTTTCCTCTAGAAACTTCTGATAGTCTCAAAGGGTTTGGAATCATGGCTTTTAAAAAGAACTACTTATTCGTGAATGATCTGGTTTTGTTTGTTCATAAAGCGACTTCATTGTTTTTAATTGAAAAAGGTTAATCATTAATCTAGAAGTGGTTCACAACATCTTAGTCAAGGGCACTTGACACTTGAGAAATGCTTCTAATAACTTGAAGGCTTTGTCTTGCTTTCAACTGCAGTGGCAGTAAGAACAGAAATTGTTCTACTTTCTTTAGCAGGCCTTTGTGCAAGGTGTTTTTGATATGTTCAAGAAACATTTGGGTTTTTTCTAAACCAGTAAGAGCTATTTATGTGCAAGCAAATGTAAAATGAAGTTATTACTTTTTGTTTAGGCATTTCTTCCTTAATTTTTCGTCTGCAGAGAGATACGTGGGGTTTAGGTTTTTTAAGAGCATAATTAGTATTTCCATTACCTACCTTTTCTTTCTTTCAACCCATGTTGGAGACCAGGTTTTTCTTTTGCTATTAGCAAAATTGAACTCTGTCTAGTTTGCAATCATTTAATCTAGAAAAAAATAGCCTGGAAATACTGCCATCTAGGGAGGAAATGTGTTCTCTCTTGGTTACTTTTTCAACTCTTTCATGTTTTGAACCGTAAACAAAATTCACCTTTACAACTTCTTTGAAATTAACCACAGCTTTTTTGGAAACACAGGGTTTGCATGCAGTCATATTAGAAATACTTTTTATTACTACTTAAGCTGTCATCCTTACCAGCTGGAAGTAAAAACGGAAAAGAAAGCCCAGTTGTCATCAACGATAGGATGAATAAGGCACCAGTGTGATGCATCTGTCCAAAAAAAAAAACTGGGATGTAATAGCTTTAAGATATCATTAATACCATAGATAGTAATGACTTTTAATGAAGCAGTGATGAGACGTGATTTGTAATGATTTGACTGATATTGACAGTATTAGAGAAGAATATAAACTATACTTAAATACCTTCTACTGCAAATCAGAGAAAAGTTTGCAGCCATTAGAACACCTGGGTTCTGGACGAGTCTCCAAAATGAGAGTAGAAATTATGAAAATAACCCTGAATTTTTAAGACAGAGCTAGATAGATCATGAAATCCTATTATATGGAGCAAGGTGCATTGGCCAAGAGAGTCTTCCTGGTTTCTGTCCCACATTTCTATGTGGTTTGTACATATGTTAAAGGATCAAAACCAAAAAAATTTATTTTGTTTCATATCTGCATAGAAATAGAGCTGGAAGAGTAGGTAATGTTTTTAGAGAATTGTGTCTTTGTATTTATTTTAACCTGATTGTATTTTCCTTTTTGCCATTAGGATGCCTTGTTTTTCTTGAAGGACTTTTTCACTAGCCTTTCTACAGAAGTAGAACTCTTAGTTACTCCAGATCCTGAAGGTATATTTTTAAAAAAAACTAACATAAAAGTGCCACTTCTTTCTCCTTTAATTTGTGCATGTGTCTAAAAATTCACATCTGAATCTTGTGTGTATAAAAACTTGTTGTGGGGTTTGAGCACTAACATTAATGACTGTTTTTTTAGAACTCAGAAGCTTTAGGTATTTAAGCTTTTTTTTTATAAATATGAACAAAGGTCTTCAACAAGTGGAATCTTAGTTCTGTATAAGGTTTAACCAAAATTGGAGCATATTTAATAAGAGCTTCTCAAAAAATTGAGGACTGTGTATATGCTATTGGGAGTTATTATTAGATAAAACAAATACATTGTTCTGCTTATTTATAAACTTGAACTCTGTGTTAGACAACTTCAAACTATTAGGCAAACGTACTCTTTCATGCCAGAGGTATTAAATAATGTATGTATGCAGTTGAAGCAGTACTTCTAATTAATTATACTATCTGATGCAAAAGCAGTATATATTGAAAAGCATATTTCCACTATTAACTGTATTTGGGCATTTGTTAGCAGCTGTACTTTACCTATTTCTGTTGAGGTGTCGTGCTGAAATGCAGAGGTGATGAAGCCCTGTGCAATACTGCCATTAGAACCTGATGCATTATTTATGCTGATGCACAAACTTCAAAGTAAGCTGCATGTAATAGCTTTAATTAATAACTAAGAGAATCTAAATATTGCCCTACTAGTAATTCCTACTAATGAGCATTAGAACATACTAAGGATACAGTACTTGTGTAAATACAATCTTTCTGTAATCACTGTGAAAAATATGAGTCACTTTACTGTGTATAACTTTTTTCCTTAGTTAAAAAGTCTCCTGGTGCTGAAGTTACGTGTAGTTTGCCCAGGCATGTCAGCAGCCTTAAGGAACCAACTCCAGTAATTTCTTTTTCATCAAAGCAAGCAAATGAAAACTGCAGCATTGATTCTATGGATGTGGTTAATGGAGATGATGATAATTTCTCACAAGAAATGACATCATACAGTGATCAGCCAGTATTTTTCAGGTAAACTTTTTTTGCAAAATTTCTAGTGACGCGTGGCTGAATGTTTTAAGAAAGTGTGGTGATAAACTATTCAGGCCTCAGGGCAAAGTGCATTTTTTTGTTTGTTCATTGGCTGATTGGGGAAAGCAAATATATTTGTTTCTATCACTGGAAGATCACCAATGATTTTTATTAACTTTTGCACACTATTGTGCACAAGGAAATAAAAATTAAATCTCAGCCCCGTACAGAACCAGTAAGGGGATGTTTTACAAATGCATAAAAAGAGCTGTGTTTGTACTCCTACGTCCGACTATAAATTAGATCTAATATAACCAGAGATGAGAGTATATAAAGGAAGAGGATATAAGGATATAATGGAAGAGAGGTATGAAGTTTAAAATATTGCAAGAGAAACTCTAATGTAGCCCTGACTGGGAAGTGACTATGAAAATTGTAGCTTGTTATGCAGAAGTTTTTTCATGTGCATTCAGATCATAAGTGCCTCTAACAGTGGCTGTGTGCTGTGGTAAGCAGTACAGAGCTAAATTGTAATAGCATGACTGTGGTTTATTTCACCACATTACCAACAGGATTTTTTATCGAGTTCCACTTACAGGACTAAATTTTGCCCACAGAGCCGTCATTTTATGGGTGTTTGTTTGTTTTTAACATTAAGATGCTCACTTGTGGGATTAGTAGCACATTTGCAAGACTGTTAAATTTATTACAAATGCTAATCTGAACTAGATGTGAATAAACCAAGAAAGGCTGAATTTGCCGCTGTATTTTGTACATTTATTCTGATTTACTAACAGAGTAACTAAAGGATTTATGGTTTACAGAAAAGGGTATGACATCCTATTCCAGGAGGATGGAAAGCCATGAGTTTCTTTTTGGAAGGATAAATTTATTTCTTTTCATGTTTCTCACTATAATATTTTCTTTGTGTGTCCCAGAGAATTTCGTTTTACATCAGAAGTTCCAATACGGCTTGATTACCATGGCAAGCATGTATCAATGGATCAGGTTTGTATATAATGCTGATGCTAGAGAACAAAAATCTGATGTTTGCTTTGCTTTCCCCTCTCTGGTCCCCATCAGTGGGGGTATATTTTTATGCTCACTACTCATTAAGGATGTGATCATGACAAATCAGTAAAGCTTAATCTTGTTTCACTTTTAATTGGAAAACTTGGGGGTGGATCCCTGCATATGATTAACTCAGACTGGACCTTGATTGTCACATTTATGAACTCAATGATTGGCTTGAAATCATAGTGTAGAGCTGCAGTAACTCTCAAAGTATGATACCACTGTCTGATGTCAGAATTGTGCATTTTATTTTACTTTTTCCTCATTAATGCCAGAATAAAATATTATTGTTTGTTCTCCTTGTTTCCTTTCCTTGCGGTCTAATAACATATGGGCCTCAGTGGCAATGGCAGAATCTATTACAGATGAAAAAAATGCTCATGGTACATATAGATACATTCTTTATCACACTGAGTTTAGAAGCAGATATCAAAAAATCCTATTTGCAGAACAAGACTTCTACTTTGTCATGGCAAATCAGTAAGAAAATAGGGGAAAGTGAAAGCAACAGCTTCTTGAATTTGCCCGGGTGTCAGAAATCGAAACGTGAAATATGGTAGCTTTGGAGTGCCCGGAACACACTAAAGCCAGAGCTATGTTTATATAATTTATTATAGCTTATAATTTCTGAAGAAGCCCTCTTGTATCCAGATGTTTTTCTGAGAGTAGCAGATTAAGCCAAGCTTCCTTTTTTGGAAATTTCCATGTAACATGATCGATAGCACTGTAACGAGTAGCATTTGGGAGACTGGGGGGGAATGTTTAGACAAAATACCTATGAGTGAGAGCTGAGGTGATGAAATTATTTCTCACAGGTTGTACGGGTTGAGTAAATTTATGTGATAACAAAATATTTCACTTACAGGGAACACTAGCTGGGATTCTTATTGGGCTTGCTCAGTTGAACTGCTCAGAATTAAAGCTGAAGAGGCTTTGTTACAGACACGGGTAAGTTTATCAAAGTGTAGGTCAACATTGCTATTGCAGATTGAACAAGTTTTTGGGGAATAACTGAACATTGCAAATGCAAAGCAAATTTTCTATTAAGATGCCCTTCTAATATCCAAAATGCTTTTTGACTTTACAAATATTTCTTATTCTGGTTTTTTTTGAAATATATATATAATTCCAGAAGAACTTCTAATTCAGAACAGAATTTAATACATGTGCTAGTCTTGGTGATAAACTCTTAATTTTAGTTTTATGTTCACTCCCTATGGAACTGGATGTGATTGTTTTGAGTTTGTTTAATGAAGCATATATGTTTGAAATGCTTGGCTTAGCCAACAGCAGCAAAAAATGACACTTGAAAAAGCTTTCTTTTTGTTTAAATGGCATCTCTTACTTCAATGTATAATGAATGCATTTATCTTATTAGGAATTGTTCGGTTAAAAAAATTAATAATTCTATTTACTTTAGTTTATTAGGTGTGGATAAATTGTTCTCCTATGCCATCAGTGAATGGCTTAATGATATAAAGAAAAACCAGCTACCAGGAATTTTGGGAGGAGTAGGGCCTATGCATTCACTTGTGCAGTTAGGTAAGTTAGTTCTTTGTTCTATTCAGCTAAATATGAATGTGTTTCTTTAAAAACCAAACAACACCTCTCCCTCAAAAAACCACCACAAACCATGTTGACTCTTGTTTTCACTTCCTTCCAAGGCATTCTTCTTATCTAAGAGAACTTTCTGACTCTGATGTTGTGCCTTCATTTTCAGTGCAAGGTCTGAAGGACCTGGTGTGGTTGCCAATAGAGCAGTACCGCAAGGATGGTCGTATTGTCAGAGGCTTTCAAAGAGGAGCAGCTTCTTTTGGTACTTCCACTGCAATGGCAGCACTGGAGCTAACAAACAGAATGGTCCAGACTATACAGGTAAAGTGTATTACTCCTGAAGTTAGATGTAAAATAAGAAGTTTGACTAGTAAATGCTCTAGATTAAGATGATATCTTTATGCTATAGATTTAAGGTTGGAAGCATGTATTAAAAAAAAAAGGCAGCTGTATAAATAGGAGAGCAGAGACTGGGCAAAGTTTGCACCAGTCTGTGAAGTGAACTGGCATCAAATGCAATGGTTAGAAAATTGTATTAAAATACTGCTGAACACCCAAGGCACTGCTTGTTTCTTAATGTCTTTAATGTATTACAATGTACAATTTTATATGAAAATTTTCAGCTTCACTAAAAAAATCACTGATACTGAGAAAGATGACTTCTTCGTGCATATCTATTATCCAGTAGTAGATTCTTAACCTTTTTTTAAAGCACCCAAACAATCTATTGGATAGATCTATTTAGATCTAAACAATCTATTATTGTAGATCTACAGAAGGTCTATAAAGATTACTGGATTTAACCCTAAAGTAATCTTGGATTAAATTTGGATTAAATATATGTTTCTTAATATAAAATATATGAAAATACAATGAAAATATACTTTTATGACTTAATCTCACAAAAATAGTATATGTGCCTAAGGTTGAACATATATAGTCAGAAAACCAGTGCTGTTAATCGCAAGTGGGATTATATACATGTGCTTATGTGTTTGTAAGAAATACCATTGTTCAAATGTTCAGTTTCTATCTTGAGCATTTTGTGCAGTTTAGAGGATGCCTTTGAAGAGACATCAATTAGGAGGGAAGAAAACCCCACCCAAACCTACAACATTCATTCTTTCATTATGGAATTAATGTATAGTTAGAGCTGCACATTCCAGAAGTTCTTGTACAAAACCTTAATCTGATTTAATGACTATTATTTGTAGAATCAGAATTCTTTTATTTCAATGACATCACCCTGCTAGTAGTTTAAATTTGTGATGGGGTGCTATAACACTTATGTGTTTTGCATTTGCTCCTGATTGTGCAGGCAGCTGCAGAAACTGCTTATGACATGGTATCACCAGGGCCTACCTTTATTGAAGCAAAGAAAATCAAACGGTTCCCTCGCCATCGCTTGGCTCCTCAGCCGGTTGACCTGCGGGAGGGCGTAGCCAAGGCGTACAGCGTTGTGAAAGAGGTGAGTGCAGAAGGAGTTGTTGGTAACCAAAGTTAAGAATTATTTCCTAAAACAGTCAATATTAGTTTAGGCTGATGTGGTAGGTTGGAAACTTGGTTGATGGATAAGTTGCTCACCCAATGAGAGGGCTGGTAACGCCTCTGCAATCACATATTTAAAGGAAGGCAAGAGCGGGAAGTTTCTCTTTTTGTTCTGGCCTCAAGGGCTGAGAGGTGGCTGGCCCAGGCCCAGGCTCGGTCCAGGGTCCCCCCCTCCTCTCCCTCAGCCCCCCGACACGGCAGCAGTGTGGGGCCAGCCCTCCTCCCCAGGGGAGAGCTGTCCCGGCTCCGCATGCAGTGTGTGAGTGAGACTGTGTGGCCAGGATGATCTGAAGCCACTGAGACCCCGCACGGAGCCGGCAGGCCCCTCCCCTGCCGGGACTGCATGGCTGAGATTTCATCTGAAGCCACTGAGACCTCCCTGTGCAGAGCTGGCGAGGCATCCCTGCATCCAGCACAGCCTGCGCTGAACCAAAGAAACACCACATGCTGCAGCCAAGAAAGACACCTTTTCTTTCAAGTCAGCAGGGAAGAACAAGAAAGTAAAGTCACATGGGAGGAAGCTGAACATGGTGACTCTAAGGTCAGAAATAGAGGGGAAGCGTGAGACCACGTGAGATGGAAGCTGACTGACAGCAGGCAAAGAGGGCGGTCACACTTCTGGCGCCAAGCTTAAAAATGCTTCTCGCAAGCTGTAGAAAAAACTTTAATCCATTTGAAAAAACTTGGGGGGATGGGAAATTCATATGCAGCCTGCGATTTTAAAGAGAGGCCCATGCCAGGCCACATACGAGTTGTGACAAGTTGTTACAGATTTGAAGCAGAGAACCTTTGCTTTCAGGCTGAGATAACTCATTCTTAAAAGACTAAAACCCCATGGTTTTTTTTTCTGTGGTCCATGACTTGGCAATGTGAGAGGACTGCAGATTCATGGAAGAGTTACATTCTTGGACAAATTGTTTTCTGGACGGACTATTGGTTTGTGAAGATTCTATGGCACAGAAGAAGAACTCTTTCCCTTAAGAATAAAAAGACTCTTAAAAAAGTGCAATTCTGACAAAACCCATGTTTTTGTTTTGTTTTCACTTGAGAGAGGTTTGTGATTAAGAGGGAAGCACTGGGAAAGAAAGATGTTTAAAAGTTTGCTTTGATTTCTTATAATTTCTCTTTTTTTCCACTTTTAATTCTGTTAGTAATAAATTTTTCTTTATATTGTAACTGCTTAAGTGTAGACTTAAGTTCCTTTCCATTTTCCATAAATAATATGGAAATAAATATGGAATAAATCCATATTCCCCTTAAACATATAATTGGATTTCGTGTGTTTGGCACTTAACTGTGTTCAAACCACGACAGCTGACCAAATGGAGGAGGAGATTTCCACTTTGAATGAGACTGTCTTCATCAATAATCTTAAATGAACAGAAACCTTGAATGGAAAGCAGAAAAAAATGAAGATGTTATGCAGATGAGTGTGTATAGGACTTGAGGGCTCTGCGGTTGGGATGGTTTACAATTATACTGAGCCACGTAAACTTGATTTCCTGTGCTGTGTCATCCATCCTTCCCTGCCCTTTCTGCTTGACCACCTTTGTAGTTACTGTTAATTCTGAGGGAGGTAGACTTTAAGCATAACGCAGGGTTTAAAAAAAGGGAAACCTTTCTCTACTATAACAGTGTATTATAAATTAGAATGCTGACCTGTTTTTATTGTATTTTGTATTATTCTTTGTTAGCTGCACCTTATATAGTGTCTGTAAAGTAAGGTATCAGCTGAGTTTCTAGTGCATTTTGTCATTTTTTCAATACATCACAGTACTCCACAGCTTCTTCCCTTATGCACAAGATGTGCCACCAGAAGTTTCACGAAGTATTTGCATCTCTAAGTTCATAGAACTGTTATTTTAAGCCTCATTAGAAGAACTAAAATCATATTTATATCAGTATTGTTTTACTGATATATTTATTGTTTTTATTATTTATAATACAAATCACCAAGAAGAAAAATGATGAACAGTTTAAAATTTCCCTTAAAACTAGGAGAGGTTGCTTTATTTTTTCAGTGTAGCTGATTTCCTTTATTTTCTTTAAGGGGATTACGGACACAGCCCAAACCATCTATGAGACTGCTGCTCGTGAGCATGAGAACAGAGGAGTCACTGGAGCAGTAGGAGGAGTCCTCCGCCAAATCCCACCAACTGTGGTGAAACCTTTCATCGTAGCAACAGAGGCAACCTCAAATGTTCTGGGTGGAATGAGAAACCAGATCAGGCCAGATGTGCGTCAAGAAGAGTCTCAGAAGTGGCGCCTTGGGGAGGATTGAGATTGTAAATCTGGCTCAGCAGGCAGGTAGCAAGGCTGGAAATGCAGAAGAATGTCCTGTTGGCAGCTTTAGATGGAGCTCACTTTGTTTTGTCATGGCCATCTCAGGAACAAATGAGGTTTTCCAACTGTTATTACCAAAACATCCAACCAAAAATATTTATGAAGTGAAAAGCAAATTGGTACATGCTTATACTGTGTGTTACCAATACATTTGGTAGATAGTGCCAAACATAGTGAAGCATGCGCTGCCAACTCAGAGACATGCTTGCTCTGTTCCATTTACCATATTTTTCTTGGTAGATTTGACATCTGAAACAGTAGCCTGTATGGTGAAGCTAAGTGGACTTTAAAGAAGTTTTCTGAGCATAGTCAAAGAACTGTCTTCAATAAAGGGCTCTGCAGATGCTCTTCACTGACTAAAGGATAAAAGCTTTCATTGTGGACATGAGACATGAGGCTGTCTAATATGGAAGCAGATAAGATAATACTGTTTAGTGGTCATAAGCATCGCTTTTAGCGTGGCACTTGCAGCAAGGACGAGCTTGATAACCATTCAGAGTTTAGATTCAGTGTCAATACACCTACGAACAGAATTTGTTCCTAAATATTAAATACCTACTTTTGTGGGTTTTTGAAGAACCCGAATGTTGCAGAAATGTTCTGTTGTGTTGCACTTTAAAGGATATGGCCTGTATATTGTGCTTTTTTTATAGTGTGAATAAAATGTAATGTGCATTATCCTTTATGTGGTTTAGAAGCTTACACAAATTATTGAAAAGAGCATCATTTGATGATGATCCTACAGAAAAGTGTCTTAAATTTATTTAAACTCATTATATGTAAAAACTTTTTTGTCTACTGTTACACTAATTACAATGCTAAAAATACCTACTCTTCAGGAAAACAATTAATTATAATTGTCGCCAACAGTTCTTTGTAAGAATGAAAAATCATAAGTAAAAACAAATTATTTCATAATTTCATTGTTAAAAGGCTATACAGACTTTATTTTAGTAATCTGCTTTTAAAGTTCAAAATGTTGCTAAGTTGCTGCTCTCACAAGGTATTCTTAATTTAGATTGTGTGTCATCATTATTTGACAGTGAGTATTTGGGGTCTTTTAATTCAAAGTGGGAATGAGTGAGAGGTTTTAAAAAAGGACAGCAAAACTTCAAAAATCAAAGTTGATACTGGCATTATTTACCATTTATTAGGTGACCAGGGTCTCCTCAGAGCTTTATTAAGCACCTGACATTGCACCATTTTGGGGCAGTTAAAAGTCTTGGCAATAGATGTGCAATAATAAACTTCTTTTGTCTTATATTAGCAAAAACTGAAGAATAAAAAGTAAAGGTTGTTTTGAATAGAAAAATACTCCTTTTTAATTTCAGTAGATTAAACTTTGAATGACTAGCCAGCAAGTAAGTTTGTCATAGTTCTGTGCTAGCCATAAGTGGAAATCCTGCCCATATGCCATGTGGAAAATCCCCACAGAAAGGGGGTCATCAGATGATATTGATCAGACTTCAGTCTCAAAGGATGATGAGGAAGTATTTTCCCTCTCTTTGTTTAATCCCTGTTTACAACTTTGCTGATGGGCCTTATGGAACAAACAGGAGTGTGTGAAGGAAAATAATTACTGCTTGTTCATGCTGATACTACAGTAGCTATTCCTGAACACCAAAGAATCTGACTGCACAGTAAATGATATGAAAATGTCCCCTCTGTTGGGAAGACTTCTGCTTTATTATTTTTCATAAAACAAAGCTCCAGGTAAAAACAAATTCCTGCATAGGGTGACAGGTGGTATTATAAAGTTTTGTTTCAATTCATTGGAATCATTGAAGTTGTGGTACACTTTGAAGACCTGGTTATTTCAGTTAAATGACTTGCTGCAAGCAGGAGGACATGCTTTTGAGAGGAAAAATACCTGCAGATCTAATAACATAAAATACTTTCTGATGTAAAAATAAAAAAGTAGTGCATACTTCAGTAATTAGAGAGCTCTGCTTTAGTGAGAGCTCAAAGCATGAGCATTTTGCACAGGAATGAGTTCCATGTTTGCAATGTGACACCTCCTGAATGCCTTCTCAAGAAGTGGTGGTGAGTCAATGCAAGTAAGTAGCAATGCATTTTTTCATTGGCAATTACAATACTAGTAATTAGCTAGTACTAGTAAATAGCTAATCCAGTTCATCCACTTAATTAGAGTACACTGCAGTAGCATAAATCTACATATTTTCTTCCTTTCAGACACTGCTGAAAAGGAGTGGTGGCATTTCAGTGTTCTTTTCTTTTTCAGTCCTGTCAAGATCTGATTGTACTGCAAGGCAATTACAATATATTTTTATATGAGGGCATGATGTCAAGGTAAAACATTTTTGTAGCGTGTCTCATTGTCAGCAATACAGATTGTACAAATTTATTAAACTTCACTTTTCACTATGTAAACCCTCTCATTTACTGCTTGCACTTTATTGAGCCTTTTCAGTGAAACTGATTCTAAATTTTTTTCAACATTTTATTTTGGAAATAGTTTTTTAATTTTTGGGTGTATATTCTGCATTGTTGCAGTGTTTGAAAAGTTTAAAGAAACTAAAAAAAAAAATCACAAAACTTAGCAAACTAGTCTTTACATTAAGACTAGTTTGCAGATTGTGTCCTGTAGGGCATGGCTTGTGTTTTAAATCAAAAAGTATCATGTATGAGAAGGGATTCATCAAATGCTCTGCTCAATACTGTAAGAGTTTTCAAGCACTTAAAAAAATACACAAAATGAGATTTAACTCTGGATGTATTTATTGGAAATGGAAGCTTATGGATAACATTACTGTATTCTCCATTAGCACAAGGAGATTGGCAAAAATATTGTTGTACTTGAATTTTCCACTGAAATCAGTTGCTATAGATATGGGCAGTTTTTATATTTGTAGAGACTGTAAACTGGCATAGACTACGTTAAATTCTCTCCAAACACTCTTAACACTCCTACTGCTATTCCTGTTACTAGCCCAACACCATCCTAATAGACAGAACTGTCATCCTGGGCTTTCTTAAATACCCAGGTGTTTGAAATAATACACTGATGAGTGCCTCGGAAATACCTGAGAAAAAGACAGCCATCTTTTGTAAAACAAACCAACCATTCTCGCTAAGAATCTTAGCAGTGACTGAAAGCAGCAAATCATCACATCTATGCAAAGGCAGCTTCCATTTTCTTTCCACTATCTCTTCTAAATCCTGCAGGTTTTCAGCAGTGCAGTGTACCCTATGTGTACTTGCCTAATGATCAGCATCGTCAGTGACTCACTGGATAATCCCCCGTGAGTTCATCTGTGTTTAAGGGACGTGTCTGCTTCTATGTGCTCACCGAGTGGTTGTTTGTGAACATCCATTGCTTGCTTTCATTTACTGTTCCTTAATTGAGTTGCCAACAAAGGTTTCTTAATAAACCAAAAAGCTGTTGAATGGTTATGAACAAGACACCCTTACCAAACTCGATCTGTACACCTGCAAATGTGATACTGATTTTCCTTTAAGTATTGAAATGTATGCATTTTGTAAAACAATGAAATCCAAGAATTTGTTTGGAGTAGATAAACACTTCTAAATCTTTTAAATACCCTAAATGCCCCTGCAATATAAGTCAGAAAATGTGTGGATATGTATGTCAGTTTGGATCCTAGTGTGTACAGTTCTTCAGTCTCCAGGCCTCATGTTTTAAGCTTCTGACAACTGTTTTAAGTTGCTCTACATGCTGAATCTTGTTTACAATTAAATATTAAATACTTACAAGTCAAATACATAAATACAAATCATGCATTTGTACTGGATTTCTTAATTGTAAGGTAGCTCAGACAGAAACACGGCAATTTGTGTATATGTTTGTGTATATTTTTTACATTTTTGCACTTACAGTAGTTTTGTGGTATTGTTTGTATATAGTTTGCTAGTGTAAAGAATATAATCTATAGTTTGCTAGTGTAAAGAATATAATCTCATGAAATAGAAACCACTGTTGAAGGGAATTGACTATTTCAACTTGAGTTATTTTGCTTAAAGTTGTTGTCCCCTCAGTATGTCCTTGAGAATTATTTTTAACCATAATTTGTATGGCACCAAAAGTATATATTTTAGCGTATTAAAATGCTGAAAGGCCTGAGTGCAAATAGGTTGTCTGTTCAATACATTTAATGGAAAATCCCCCCACAAATTTGTAACAATACAAAAATAAATATCTTAATTTGTTCCTTGAGTTGGTTTTCTCTACCTGTGAATAAAACTGACACTGAAGACAGTCTCACAAAGTATGAGAATTAACTGCTAAAGCTAAGAGTTGTGCCTCAAAAAGAATTACACTGACTAAAAAAGAGAAAGTTTTAAAATTGCACAGAGGTCAAAAGGTAGAAAATTAATTAAGCTGGCTGGTATAACCTGAAACCACTTCTGTTGTGCATCAACAAAGCTCTCTTTACCTGAATAGTCAGACTGTGTCCCCCATAGGCCTGTTGCTGCATTTAGTTACTAAGAATGTATTTGCATTTAGTGGAGGCTTTTAAAGCTTTATTAGCTTCCCAACCCTGTGAAGAATGCAAAATAATTCCCTTCAGGATGCTTCTCTGATGCCCACTTCACATGTGCTTATTTACAAGCATCTGAAAAGGTGGCAGATATCCAGTGGCAGATACCAGAAGGTGGTGAAAAGTGTGAACTATTTTCTGCTGTGTTTTGTAATGATGTTACAATTTGGGGATTGAGGGGTGGTCGCTGTATAAGGCTGGATAAATATTCTGGCAAACAGCAACCCTTCATTTAAGACGGAAGCTGATGCCCAGCCTGTGTAGCTCCTCTTCCCCCAACCCTTTTTTATTTTAACAAGACCTCATGGTGGATTAAAGAAAAGTATTAAAGAAAAGTATCAGAGTTCTTTATCTCTTTGCAATACTAGGGCATACCAGGGATAATCCTGATGTGTCCAGGTTAGTCCCCAGATGAGCAGAGGAGACTAAGACTCCACTGATGACACTCCAGATAGCTGAGAATTTATGGAAAGCCACCAGTAAGTCATACCAATCCAGAGCAACATGAGCTGGTATCCTTGATCTCTGTTCCTAATTGAGGATGACTCAGGCTCAAGTGTTCCTTTTTTTTTCCCCCATTAGTAATTTTTTTTAGCATCCTTTGAAATGTGATATTAAATAGTGGGGCATTTTCTGCCAATTTGTATTTCTATGAAATAGTATCTTAAACCACCTCTATTATCAGAGATTATGAAAGTATTAAACTGCCTTTTTGTGACAGATAACTGAGGTTTCAGAGCTGTTTCGTTCTGAAACAGTGATTAGATGAAAGCAGAACTTACTGAAGGGCAACAATTCATGGCCCCACAGGCAAGGAAGAAGTTCAAGCTTCTTAGGTGTTTGTCATGAGGATTTGTGAGATATCTGTAGTGTAGTTCTGTTTCCAGGCTTTTATTTGTGTGTGTAATTACCTGCTCTGTTGTTGATTTCTGTCTTTATTAAGAGCACGATTGTTAAATTTGACTCTTGCAGGTTGAAGACTGGAAGGAAACCTCCAAGGAAGAAAAAAGATGTGAAATCATTAGAGCAAGAGGAAGGTTACTTCAGTTTTGGAGATATGGCAGAGAACTCAATAACATGGAGCTTGGTCCACTGTAGTTCATGAGCACAAAAGAAGTACGAGCTGTTTCCATTAGAAACCTTTAACTTGCACCCTTAGACTTCAACACTTGGTTGTTGTTTGGTACTGAAGATTTGTTGGTGGCCCAAACAACTCCATGAATATCCCAGGATGACCTTCTCTCTTTCCCTTCTCCCTCATGAGTTTGAAAATGCTTCTTACTGTGTGTACAACACAGTCTGACAGAGACTTAGGGTTGTGAGTTTGAGGATGTTTGACAGTTCTGCACTGTCATCACAACACTGGCAGTCCTTGGCCGAATGGCAGGTGCAGGCAGTGTGAGCTGAACCATGGGAGATGGAATGGCACAGGGTGTGCTCTAGGAGTGCTGGTGAGACCACAGCATGGGTATATGCTTTGCTATGCTGAGTATTGTACAGATCTGGATTCATTGCAGCTGATGGAAAGCCAGATAGCACAGAGACCTGGCAGTGATCAATAGAGATGTGTGTACAACACTTGGACTGTGAGTAGAAAAGTGACAGAACAGCAGAGTATGCCATGAGAGGATGGAAAAAGTAGTGCTCAGTTTTGTAAGTAGGTTGTTTATATCTACATATCAAGTTTTTAAGATACAATTCCTGGTATCATTTATTTCTTTGGTAATATTTAACAGATATGAAACATTTCCTGGAATTATTCAATAAAATAAAATAAAATGCTTCACCTTTATTATGGCCTGTCTCTGTGTACTCAGTGCCAGAACTGTCTTTTAAGCACTAAAAGTATTTATTTTAGATGTGAGGTTTCCATTGTTGTACAAGTTCTATTTTCTCTTGGCCTTTCAATTACTTTGTTGTAATGGTGTTTGCTCTTTTTCTTCTTTTCCGTGTTCCTTCTGAGCGCTTATTTTCCTGAGAACAATTGACAGACCAAACACAACAAATGTAAATGAGGGGGAGCAATTATACCAATTCCATTAGAGGAAAACCCTCTTAATCAATAGCTGAATTCTGTTTACACCAGCCCAAAGTATTGTCCCAGGTCATGGCTCTCTGGTTTTGCTACTGTTCTTTTCTAAGAGCTGCAACTTACTGGCAAGAAGGCCCTTTTTCCTTTTCCCAACCAGAGGTGATCTCCCTCCAGGTAAATTTGTTAATACAATGGAGTTTGACAATTCATTCAAAAATAAAAATTACCTCTGAGTTTGAGAAGATCTGTTGATGTGGGATTGTAAACTGGGCTCTGTCTCTTCACAATATCTCACAGGCACTGCAGCAATGACAAGAGGCAATTACAAGGGAGCGTGTCCCACTACATTAACCATTAATGCCTCTACATCATTGCCCTAAGCCTCTCATATAATTTAATGCAAAGATCCACAGTGACGTTAAGAGAGAAGGTTTTCAGATGCAATTTTCATCATAACCATCTTGCCTTGTTGTCCTCGACCTGAATTTTTACTGATGCTGCTTCCTATTAAGCGCGAAGCCCCAAGAATAGTTTTAACAGATATTTGTGAAGATGCAGAAAAAGCTAGGAAGGTTGATGAATAAAGTTGAACAGTTGTTATTTCTGCCACCCCTGAGATTTGCTGGTAAATGCTCCTGTGCTGGAATTTCTTGATCAATCTGCTACTCCAGGGGCAATCACTTGAATTTAAGCTTGCCATGCAGACAGGATGAAGAGACAATCGATTTTTCAGAGTAACATTGAATATCTGAAAAATGTTTGGGGTTTGTTTGTTTGTTTTCTCACGACACATTTTAGGGGTAGCTATACAAATAGATTCACTGGAGTCCTCTTTGTGTTGCTGAGTAACAGCTCTTGATACCTGTTGATATCGCAAAACTCATCTCTGCAGCAAAATTAATGTAGAGAAAATGAGTTCACCTGCCTGAACAGAGCCTGCAAGCTGAGGAGGAAGCTGGGTGTAAGCATCCAGCCATCCTGAGGAAGGTCAGAGATGTTTGTTTCAAAAAAAGCATAGTCAGGGTCTTTCTCTTTTCAGGGTAGGAAAACAGAGCGTTTCTGAGCTTCCCCTGTGTTTTAGGGAACCAACCCTGAGCACTCTGCAGTGGGTCCTGGGGCAGGGCCATCAACTGCAGGGAGTGACAGGCACGCAACTTCCTCCTTCCTTTCTTATCAACCCCTTTCCTTTTCTGGGGAGATTCTGCTTCAGCCCATTTGTGGTGTGTGTAAGGGAAAGTCTAAACTGTCAGAGAAAGCTAAGCAAAACCAGCTTCTCAGTACACCTTGTTTTTAGTGCAAAATCAAAATTGGTTTTGTCCTATTCTTCTTTAAAAATATATATATATATCTGTTTCGATCTTGCATTGCACAGATAAATGTGATGCTGGGACTCTGATTCTGCACCAGTGTCCATGGAAGCAGGTGTCAGGCTGCTCCTACCTTCTCCTGTGTTCTCAGTTGCTGAAAAATCTTTTAGAAACCCATAGCAGAACCGAAAAACTGAAACTGTGTCCCTGCCTATTTATAGCAAGGCTAAAGTGAGAACTTGAGGAGAACTGAAAGAGAAGACTCCTTCAAATTCTTTACTGTTTGAAAATTGAAGGACCTGCTTAGAGCAAGGCAAAGAACTGGGAGCTTTTTGAGAGTTTGGTTAGTCTCCAGGGGAACTTCCACATGACTGATTCTGCTTTGCTGAAAGCTGTTTCCTTCTTCACATCACTTTTCTTTTTAAGACCAAGTCCACTGTGTTAGGTTCCAAGCAGCAAGAATTTACATTCCTCAGACATTTCAAAATCCTGAATTTGTCTACAGAGTGTTTCCATAAATAACAGCTGTCACTACGGTGCAAAAACCCTGTTTGAAATGTATTTTCAGAATAGTTATTGTTTACATAAAAATTGACAATGAATGTTGTCATTTATAAATCGAATTTCATCCCATGTATCTATTGTGGGACAGAAATTACTTGTGTAGAGGACAACACATGAGCTCTGGTCACTCAGGACACAAAATGCTGGATAATTACCACTGAGATCTATGGTTGATGCTGAGGTCAATTTTAGGTATATTATATGTACCTCTAGCTGGGAAAATTTACATGCTTATATTGATTATAATTGTGATTATGATAATAATATTCCAGGAAGTCAAGATATGGGTGAAAGAGCAATAGACATTGCACTTTATGCAATGATATAGGAAATGTTTTATAAAGCTTATCAATAATTTCCCCAAATTTTCTTATTTTCAGAAGGGAAGCTTTTATTTGTTCATAATGAAATGCTGAGGTTATGACTTCAGAAGAAACTGATCATAGTGACAGAAAATACTAACAAGGAAGTGGCTGCTACAGAAGAAAACTAAGTGTCTTAGTCACAGTCATTCACAGAGGCCAAGGAAAGTCACAGCAAATTAATTACTGCTGCCTCCCGAGTTATTCAGAACTAAGTGAAGTATTTTAATATAACCAAAGCTACATTAATTACTGACCATAAATTAGCTTCTCTTTTAACAGAGAAAATGACTAAGGGCTTATTTAGAAAATATGTATATATCTACATGGCCTCTCAAAGAACAGTGATAATTGCTTTGTATTGCAATGTTAAAAATAGTTATATGCACTGTTTAGAATGAAGAGACTGAAAATTGCACTAAGAATATTTGAGAACTGAAAATTCTATTCCAGTCAAATAACTTGAATCATGATGGTCCAGTGCCACATTAACTTTGGGAGATGTTACTCTGTCCAGTAATGGAACACATCATCATGATGCAGTTTAGTGGCCTGACTCCCACTCATGTGATGTGATGCTGCCAAAAAGCTTGTGTGCTATTTGGACAGTTCAGGACATGGTTTCCCTTAGTAAATTCATTTTCCATCAAAGGACACTCAGTCAAAGGGGAAGATGGTGAAAATGGGAAATATGAGAAAAATATTTCTCCTGCTCACCAGCTTTTGGTCTAGTCAAAGAACCACCTTGTTTTGTGGCCTTGATGTCAGAGTTGAGTCCTGCACTGAAGTTCCTACCCTAAAAAGACATTATAATAACAAGTTTGTGTTTTCTCTGGATACTTTTTAGTTCTTAATTTGAAAAGATGTTGCAGTTCATTTTTACCCAACAACTGAGGAAACTGGGGGAGTGTTTTACAAATGTGCTGGTTTTGTTGGGATGCTGTTCCACTAGAAATGAATATTATTGTCCACATCTATAATGGGCACAAATGTGCTAATAATCTTAATGATGTATACAAATACTTTGAACTGATGGTAAAACAGTTATTTCCAGAAAGATACCATCTCTACGAAAGAGGCAGGCGCCGTGATTTACCTGAGAAGAAGAACAAGTTATACCTATGAAGTTCCTGTGAAATTGTACTCTATTTTATTTATGCATTACATTTAGGTCACAGAGTGGCTTAAGCTGTCCTTCACCTTCTCTTTCCAGCAGCTACTCCATCCATGTCCTACTTTGCCTCCTAAGCTGTGCTGGGATACCTGGTTTTGTGCTTACATGGTGCATTAGAACTGGAACCAGATAATTAATGGGTTTTAATCTGGATTACTTTCCTGATTCAGTTCATCACACGTCTACAGATCCCTCTGTCCTGGCTCAGCTAAAGAAGAAAGAACAAATGAGTGGAGGAAAAGTTCATCTGGAGAAGGATAAACCAACAGAGTCCTTGGAAAAAAATACATGGGAAACTGTGGCCTCAGCAAAGATCAGTTACCTTTATGTCTTAATTTGCTCTCTGGGAGAGATTAAAGAGAATTTACCAACTTGTAAGCAGACTGCCTATGGACACTTGTATCTGTTGTTATCTGTCATAGCAGGATATGACTTATTACTGCTTTTGGTAATACAGTCTGACATTTGTTTATCAAACTCATTCTCAGATGTGAATTCTCAGTTCACCAAAGCACAATTAAAAAAATCTCTTTTCCTCCTTTTCTTCTCTTTTTATGAAATGTAAGATCTCTCATTTTCTTGCTCTTCTCTAATTGAGAGGTTTACATGTCAACACTGATATGCATGTGTTTATTTGTGTTAAAATATATGAATTGGCCTTGACAAAAATCTTGCACGATATGATCTCTTGTCTTTGTATTTCTTTTGCTACAATAGTTTAGTAGAAAAAGGCTTGATATTCAGCATCTCACAACAATGCTATTTATTCTGCCTGCATCTCCATTTGTGCTGGGATAAATAATACTGTGCTATCTCGGTGAGATGCCACCAATGCAGTTTTTATGCCAATTGTGATAGTAGTCTAATTGGTCTAAATGTCAGATTCTGGCAGTAGCTCAGGGGGTAGTGTGGAGACTGGTGAACACTTAATAGCATTAAAATATATAACTTGCTTTACCTACACCACAGGTGACTTAGAAAGTGCATTTTATGTGCTATTATTATTTCTACATGGTTAAACTCCCAAATATTAAGTGCCTACAAAGCTTGGCTGTGAGTAATCTTGTCCGATGTTTAGATTTAGCAGAACAGTTAAACAGAAGTCAATCGAAGTTAGCAATACATGTAACCACATAAGTGGTTTTCGTAATTAGGGAAAATGTCCTTAAGTGTTTGCTTGAAAATGGGTGTCAATTTCTACACAAATTACTGAAATTCACAGCAGTCTGTGGAATGTGACACATCAAAGGTCATGAACTGTTGAAAGCAATGGATGATTCATCTTCTCAGACACCTGTTTTATGAAGTGGATCTTAACCAGAATTCATCTAAACAGATGATCTTCTTGAGTGTATTTCTAAATCCCTTCAGATTTTCACTGACAGCATGGTAGAGTGTTAGAGAACAATTTAGTTGCAGTGACTGTAGCTGGAATGAAACGCTTTGAATTCCAATTCCTCTGGAAAAGCAGTAATTCATTTCTACCAGGAGGGGCTGCTAAGCAACTGTTCCTTGGTCGCAAAACCAGTCCAAGAAAAAAAGCCTAGCTCGGCTGCAGATCTGTGTGTGAGACATTCACATATGCCTCCCAAATTTCACACAGCTTATTGGAGAGGTTCCTTCCCTGTGTGTGTGTGCATGTGCACGCCCTCATCAAGCCTCTTATGATGCTCTGAAACATCAGTCATAGGGTAGAGTCTTTCACTCAATAACAGCAGTGGGTCTGATTTGGGTCTTCATGCCTCTGTCCCTCAGCTTTCATTAAGCTAAATAATAATAAAGCTCAATAATAAACTAATCTTTTGAAGTATTATTATTATAATAAAGAAAATAATATTTTTTTAAAACCCAGTTTTCATACTATTATGGCTCTTCTTATTACATGAACTGAGTGATTTACAGTTTTGGGAAGAAGAGGAAGCGAGAATTCAAAGCATTGCAATACTTCAAAAATAATCCCATGCTGTGCTGTTTTTGCTTCACATTTTCCTATTGATGTACCAGAGTTTGCCTTACTCTTGAAACTCTGAAGTTTCTTCAGTTCTTGAAACTGAAGCCAGAGCTTGTACATCCATAACAGTGGTCTTTGAAATGTTGTCAGACTTCTTGGCTTTCTTAGATTTGTTCACAGAGTCTGCTTTGATATTTATGGTTGTGCTCCAAAGCAACCTGAGCCTCCTCATCTGCCAGCCTGGACCGGCCAAGCTCCCTGCATGGCCACTTGTCCTTCAAAGCTGTTGATCATGTCTGCAGCCAGCTCCTGGCAACGCAGGCACATTTCCTCAGCACCCAGGAGCAGATGCCCTCACATATGGGTGGAGTTAAGCATCATCTCTGTTCAGGAACTTCTTTGGTAAAGGATTTCTAGCTGTGCTCTTCAAGACAGAATAAATTTTTTATTCTTGCACAATTATCTTGGATGGTGTCTTCTAGGTACTCTTTTGTGTATGGTCCTGGGCAGTCACTGTGACTCCCTGTGATGTATCTAGTCAGTTGGAGCAAGACACCCAGCTTCTGGAGGCTAAAGGAGACTGGGAAAGCTGTGCCTCTGCAAGCCATGGCTGCCTGGTCTCCAAATCAAGGACTGGGCAAATGGAAGAGAGATATGGCGAGCCTTTGGGGGAGAGCTTTTGTGTGAGAGCTAGGCAGGAGGGGATGTAGGTCAGTGGCAATTTTTGGCCCCTGCTGAACACAGCCTGTGTCACCTGGTGACCTGTGTTCTCCCTTGTGGTACAGAGGAGGGCAGTAGCTCTCTGCACTTTGTCTATCCTGCTGCAGCTGTATCCAACACAAACCACTCCTCAGTCACACTTGCCTCTGGTACACTCTTGGAGGACTCTCAGGTCTGTGTATCTGTCCTGGGGCCATAGGTTCACACTGAGGGAGACCCTTCATCAAGTGTCAGTGACAGGAGCCTGTGGGGAGTGTCTGTGCCCGGGCTCTGGAGTGGAGGACAGGAGGCAGCCCTTTGTGAGCAGCCTGGCCCGGAGCTGATGAGTGCCTGGCAGTGATGAGGTGCCCTGTGAGCCTGGCAGTGATAAGAGCCGGCTTTGAGGACTACCCTCTTGCCAAAGCTGTAGACAAGATTTGTGACTGAGCAGGGAATTGGTTGCTTCTTGACAGAGTCAGAGGTGCTAAAGCATTAGAAAAAAGGGTAGTTGAAACACCCCAAAGCTTTGTATATGTGCAGGTTTAGTTGTTGCTGTTTGTCCACATACAGCAGGAAGGAATTTGACTGGCCAAAGTGTTAAACTTACGCTCTTGAGATGATTTTGATTTACACTGCCAAAGCATATAAGATAGAGAAACCTTGGGAGCCTGCACACCATGAGTTATAAATGAGGCAGTTCTGTTCATTCATTCACTGTCTTTAATGAATGCAAACTAGAACACACTAGTGAAAAAAATTCTAGATCGGANTATTAAGTGCCTACAAAGCTTGGCTGTGAGTAATCTTGTCCGATGTTTAGATTTAGCAGAACAGTTAAACAGAAGTCAATCGAAGTTAGCAATACATGTAACCACATAAGTGGTTTTCGTAATTAGGGAAAATGTCCTTAAGTGTTTGCTTGAAAATGGGTGTCAATTTCTATACAAATTACTGAAATTCAAAGCAGTGTGTGGAATATGACACATCAAAGGTCATGAACTGTTGAAAGCAATGGATGATTCATCTTCTCAGACACCTGTTTTATGAAGTGGATCTTCACCAGAATTCATCTAAACAGATGATCTTCTTAAGTGTATTTCTAAATCCCTTCAGATTTTCACTGACAGCATGGTAGAGTGTTAGAGAACAATTTAGTTGCAGTGACTGTAGCTGGAATGAAACGCTTTGAATTCCAATTCCTCTGGAAAAGCAGTAATTCATTTCTACCAGGAGGGGCTGCTCAGCAACTGTTCCTTTGTCGCAAAACCAGTCCAAGAAAAAAAGCCTAGCTCGGCTGCAGATCTGTGTGTGAGACATTCACATATGCCTCCCAAATTTCACACAGCTTATTGGAGAGGTTCCTTCCCTGTGTGTGTGTGCATGTGCACGCCCTCATCAAGCCTCTTATGATGCTCTGAAACATCAGTCATAGGGTAGAGTCTTTCACTCAATAACAGCAGTGGGTCTGATTTGGGTCTTCATGCCTCTGTGCCTCAGCTTTCATTAAGTTAAATAATAATAAAGCTCAATAATAAACTAATATTTTGAAGCATTATCATTATAATGAATAAAATAATATTTTTTAAAAACCCAGTTTTCATACAATTATGGCTCTTCTTATTACATGAACTGAGTGATTTACAGTTTTGGCAAGAAGAGGAAGAGAGAATTCAAAGCATTGCAATACTTCAAAAATAATCCCATGCTGTGCTGTTTTTGCTTCACATTTTCCTATTGATGTACCAGAGTTTGCCTTACTCTTGAAACTCTGAAGTTTCTTCAGTTCTTGAAACTGAAGCCAGAGCTTGTACATCCATAACAGTGGTNTCTGTTTTTGCTTCACACTGTCCTGTTGATGTAGCAGAGTTTACCTTACTTTTGAAACACTGAAGCCAAAGCTTGTACATCCATAACAGTGGTCTTTGAAATGTTGTCAGACTTCTTGGCTTTCTTAGATTTGTTCACAGAGTCTGCTTTGATATTTATGGTTGTGCTCCAAAGCAACCTGAGCCTCCTCATCTGCCAGCCTGGACCGGCCAAGCTCCCTGCATGGCCACTTGTCCTTCAAAGCTGTTGATCATGTCTGCAGCCAGCTCCTGGCAACGCAGGCACATTTCCTCAGCACCCAGGAGCAGATGCCCTCACATATGGGTGGAGTTAAGCATCATCTCTGTTCAGGAACTTCTTTGGTAAAGGATTTCTAGCTGTGCTCTTCAAGACAGAATAAATTTTTTATTCTTGCACAATTATCTTGGATGGTGTCTTCTAGGTACTCTTTTGTGTATGGTCCTGGGCAGTCACTGTGACTCCCTGTGATGTATCTAGTCAGTTGGAGCAAGACACCCAGCTTCTGGAGGCTAAAGGAGACTGGGAAAGCTGTGCCTCTGCAAGCCATGGCTGCCTGGTCTCCAAATCAAGGACTGGGCAAATGGAAGAGAGATATGGCGAGCCTTTGGGGGAGAGCTTTTGTGTGAGAGCTAGGCAGGAGGGGATGTAGGTCAGTGGCAATTTTTGGCCCCTGCTGAACACAGCCTGTGTCACCTGGTGACCTGTGTTCTCCCTTGTGGTACAGAGGAGGGCAGTAGCTCTCTGCACTTTGTCTATCCTGCTGCAGCTGTATCCAACACAAACCACTCCTCAGTCACACTTGCCTCTGGTACACTCTTGGAGGACTCTCAGGTCTGTGTATCTGTCCTGGGGCCATAGGTTCACACTGAGGGAGACCCTTCATCAAGTGTCATTGACAGGAGCCTGTGGGGAGTGTCTGTGCCCAGGCTCTGGAGGGGAGGACAGGAGGCAGCCCTTTGTGAGCAGCCTGGCCCGGAGGTGATGAGAGCCTGGCAGTGATGAGAGCCTGGTAGTGATGAGGTGCCCTGTGAGCCTGGCAGTGATAAGAGCCGGCTTTGAGGACTACCCTCTTGCCAAAGCTGTAGACAAGCTTTGTGACTGAGCGGGGAATTGGTTCCTTCTTGACAGAGTCAGAGGTGCTAAAGCATTAGAAAAAAGGGTAGTTGAAACACCCCAAAGCTTTGTATATGTGCAGGTTTAGTTGTTGCTGTTTGTCCACATACAGCAGGAAGGAATTTGACTGGCCAAGGTGTTAAACTTACGCTCTTGAGATGATTTTGATTTACACTGCCAAAGCATATAAGATAGAGAAACCTTGGGAGCCTGCACACCATGAGTTATAAATGAGGCAGTTCTGTTCATTCATTCACTGTCTTTAATGAATGCAAACTAGAACACACTAGTGAAAAAAATTCTCTGTGTCACCAGGGATCTAGGCCTGGCTGGCCTCAGAACTTCCGAGCAAAAAATGTGCATTACTCTCTGGCTGCATAGAAAAATGATGTAGCCTTCATCCTTTTGTGTTGCAGTACTCCACTTGCTTGGGGCAAGCTGGGGAATGGGCGAATAATTCAGAAGGTTCCCTTATCATCAATTTTTCTTGCTCTGTTAAGTTCCAGTTTAAGTTGTCCTGTTAAGTTTGTGCTCTGTTCAGTGCTATACTAAGCTGTAACTCTGCACCCTGGTCTCTATGGTTACCCTTTCCCTGAGTTCTGTTCCTCCCCCTGAGTTGGCCAAGCCCCTTCCCTCCTTGTCCCTCTCCATCCATTCCCCTGCCCCTTGGGTGGAGAGTCTCGGTCATTCTCCCAAGGGCACACCTTTCCCTCTGGAAAATTCTCCCTCTAGGTGTGCCATTGGATCCTGCTCTCTATTCCTTCCATCCAGCTCAGTTACCAGTCATTAAAGAGACTGGGTCAGTGTTCAGTNAGTGTGCCATTGGGTCCTGCTCCCTAATCCCTCCCCTGTTGCTCCCCAGTTGGATGTTACACTGTCATTCTTCCCCAGAACCACCCCTTTACCCTTTCCTCATTTTTCCCTGAGTTTTTCCACCGCTTTTATAAGAACTCTCGCACGTCCCAATCCCTGTCTTACAGTGCTGGACTCTGTAGGTGGTGAGCCTTTGGAACTCAGATGGGAGACCCCTCCTTGTGTCTTTGCCTCTGTGGATGTGCTGTGTTACCTGGTAGCAGCCTGCCCGCTGAGAGGGAACCGCGAGGTCCTCTGAACTGCAGCAGAGCACTGGGATGTCTGCAGTGGGGCACGGTGGGCCTCGGGCAGCCCTCTACTCTGCGTCACTTCTGCATTCCTTTTTTTAGCCACAGACCCTCCTATATTTGGGTCTTGTTGTTTTGGGGTGTTTTTGACCTCGGATGCTTTGTTTCCAGGACACCTTGCTCTTTGTCTGTAAGACCTCTTGTTTACTGCCCCCCATGATCACTCCTGCTTGAGACAAGACTAAGTACAAGACGCAGAAGCTTCAATTGTTTATTCTCAAATGTTTCTCACAGAAAATCAATGCTTTGGTTTTGAGCTCACACTCTGTGTTAAAGATGAGCATCTTCTCCAGTCCAAGATCTCTCTTACTTCCCTTCAGCTGCAGGGGTGAGGCTGAGGCTGAGGCTGTGTGCACACGACAGCTTTCTTTTCCAACTCCAAATGCTGCCTTGATCTCCAAGCCACCTGCAAAAGCTTCCAGATTTCTTTAAATGGGTGTCTAGAGCTCAGTTACCGGCCATCAAAGAGACTGGGTCAGTGTTCAGTTCAGGGTTTGCAATCCATACAATGTTGTGTAGATGTGAAAATCAGGCTGGATGCTGGTCCGGAAACATCTCCTGAGCACACTTGATTCACATGAAAACCAATCAAATAGCTACCAGCATCCTCCTCCTCACAGAGAGGATGCTCTCCACAGGCTATTTTCACATTGTGTAAACTCATGTTTAGTGTCCATCTTGTAGTTCTGAGTTTTGCACTGATGATTTTGGAATACTTTCATGTATTTGCATATCCATTTACATTGGGAGGACTTGCTGGCAACAGTGAAAATGGAAGGCTAATGCAGTCATTAGTGTTCTGATAATGTTTCATGGTGTTTTATTCCAGAGCTTCAGCTTCATAGTTTGTCCATTCACATAGACAGTGGCAATTCTGAGTACAAAATTGGTGTTTTCTTATCAGACATGCTTTGGAATAATCCTAGGGTAGTTCAGACAGGACAGGGTAGTTTCTTCTGCTGTGCTTACATAGGAGATATGGTAGCTAAGGGCTTGGGAAGCAGATCAGTGAATTCTGCATGGTGTTAGAAGCTATCAGTGTCCAGCTCTGTGTTGCCAAGCACTGGTTCCTTGAGTGCTTCTTTTTGAGGAAAGAGTGGATGGCAAGGCAATACATGTGTTTTTAAAACCTGCCTTGCATTGTTTGAGAGTAACCAGGCAACAGCAGAGGTAATATGTATTACAAATGTAGTACACAACAGGACAAGGCAGAAAGAATCCTTCCTCTGACATCTAAGTTACATGATTGATTCTCTGTGTCCTCACAGAGATGTAAACCAGACTGGCCTTTCTGCAGACAAAGGATCTGTGCTGTTGGAGACTCCCTCTGTAGCCTTCAAGTTTTCCATGCCCACACCTGGCACTGCCTTTAGTTAGAGATGAGTCTGTAAGAGATCATCCCTTGGAGAAGGCATGTAATGGGCAGCAGTGCTTTAGAAGCAGAGCTTTTGTGGTACTTCACTGTTGCCTGGGGAACCTGTGTTTCTGCCAAGAGAACTTTAACAATGCTCTGGCATTCTTCCTTGCCCCAGGGCCTTCTAGAGCTGAGCAAGGGTGCAAACCACATTCCAGTTAGGTGATTTAAGTAAGCTGTTCACCGTCACCTTAGGTGTTCCAGTTTTCTTAAATGGGCTGTGCATGATTTACAGCTGAGGTTAAAGCAATTGTACTGGCTAGAGAACAGGCCATCCACAGGGATAATTTGGCCTTTAGGTTCATTACATCAGTGTGTATTCAGCACTGTCACTCATACTGCTTTGCTGACTAATCTTACCAATCTTTAAACTTCTGCTCCTAAAAATCCCATGGGCATTGGTGACTCTGATCAGTGAGCTCATGGAGTCACACAACCCTTGGCAGAGTCTAACTTTTGGGTGGATATCTTGATCCTAAATTCTGCTGGGAGCCTCAGGGTAGGAGTTTCCTACCTGTTTGGAGGTAGGAGTCAGGAGCCCGCCCAGTGTGGCAAGTGTTCAGAGCCTAAGGAAAGGGCTCTTCTTTCCTCTAGCTCTTGGGCTAGGTGAGGCATATATTCATGTCCTCTCCTTCAGCTAGGACTGGAAACATAAACTAGATGATCACAGGAGGTCCCTTCCAAGAAAAATAATTCTGTGATTTCATAATGTGAACTTTAGCCCTAGGTACACATTCCTTGGAAGCAATCTGCCTGTGGTTACAGAATATTTATAAAGCAGGATGCTGAAGTCTCAGGACATTACTAACATTACATTTGGCAGTGTTCTTTCTTCGTCTTTTATCTGTGAACAGGGAGAAAATACTTTAAAAGATTTAAACAATTTTAAGGATTTGCTTCATACAAAATATGCACTTAGCAAAAGTAATGCAAAACAATTTAGGTTACCACAAAATTCTGCATAAGCATCCTTAGGAACTTCTTCAGGCTTCTTCAGTTTTTTGGAGGCCTTCCCATCTCTCTTTCTTGGCAATAGCATTTCTGACTGTATTTCTGCAGGAAGGACATTAACTGTTACCTGTTACCATGTGAGCTAAGCATATATTCTCAGCTTTCAATCCCCCAGCTCCTGTCTCATGTATGCTCATGTTTCTGCTTCGCAGGCCAGAGGACCTGGAGGACTCAGATGCACATCTCCTGTAAAAGATAAGATTTCCACTGTGGTACAATGATGTTGTCCCTGAAGCAGCTCAAATGTGGCTGATGAATGACACATATTCCTCATTTCTGAGGAGTTGACAACATTGTCACTTCACCCCTGGGAAGGCAATAACATCCTCAGTTACTTGGCATCCATTCCAGTCATCTCACACCAGTTGTTTGAATTTCAGCACCATGTGACTCAAGAATTCACTGGCACAGAGCAATATCACTGACTGCTGCATTCATGGGAAGAAATAGACATACTGAGGATCTCCTAAAATTCACAAGTCCTAGGAGATTGTTTACTGACCATATGAGATAGGTAGGTCCCTATCATGCCCTTGAAACCAGCAGTGGTTGTTCAGTGAGTACCTGTGAAATAGCACCTTGCTTTGAAGCACAAGATTCTGCTTTCAGTTTTAATTTTTGTCTTTTAACAGAGCTCTGTTCTCCCTTTGTGGGCCTAAGTAATAACACCAGAAGTTTCTCAGGAAGCAGAGAGAGATATAAAGGGGGAATAGAGATGTTCTTCAGAGGACAGAGATGTTAACTGTTCAGAGTGCAGGTGTTTACTGCCTCACTACTGCCTGACTACTAGGTCAAGTCCTTCAGAACAAGCACATCAGACCAAACCAGACTGTAATCAGAAAGGGATTTGCAACAGCTGAGAAGAGGAGGAGTAGGAGTTTTCATCTAATCTTAAAGAAAAATATGAATGTTGTGCTTCCCCAACATGCCTATACTCATTCAGCAACTACCTCTGCACTTTAAGTCACCTTTCAGGAAAGCTTCATTATCTTGTCCTTCAATCCTCCTTTGATGCAAATGAGAGATGGGTGAGCAAGCAGGCCAGAGGACCTCTACAACAGGGACCATCTAACAAAGCAGGTGGCATTGGGAGCTGCCTGATGTCTTCCTCTAATACAGGCCATCAAGGTGAGCAAAGCAATTTAAGGTTGGAATGGATCAGGTAGATCTAGTCTCATTTGACTGTTCCTGAACCACATTTCTGGTCCCCCTACTTTGCTATTTAAGTGCAATTTCCCTTCATTTTTCTTTCAGGTGTATTAACTCTAGATATGTTCTGTAAATAATCTGTTGGAGGTTTCTCTGCTGAAATAGGCAATTCTGGTCAGGGTTCCATCAGTGTGGATGTAGCCGGGGACCTGGCATGCCCTGTGGCATTGTCGTGTCTCCTATTGGTAGCATCCAGTCTAAGCTGTCAGAGTTGCTGCAGTGACAGCCTGTGTTCTGTGACTGATGTGAAGATGTGCAGAAGAATTGGGATCGGACAAGGAGGCCGTGTCAGCATTGCTGCACCCTTTAATTCAGTGACACAAGCTATTCTGGGCAGTGCTGGTGTTTGGGAGGGCTGGGCAGGAGTGAGAGGCACGATGCAGCTCACAGAGTCTTCTGGTAAGAGCAGGCACACAGTGGCAATGCACACAGTGGGTTTCTAGCTCGTCAGTGCACATAGGTCAAAAGTGGATATGGATCAATGCTCCCTGCACAGAGTTCTGCTGCAATGGTCTTGGCTGCAACACAAGAGACTTGCCGTGATAGCTTTTGAAATTGTCTATGTGTTACAAATTGCCATTGTAAATTTGTATAAGTTACAACTGCAATTTTAAAAGGTTTAGAGAAATTGGGCATTCATGAAGCTCTATATTGCTTTACCAATCATGTTCATTAGGAGATTTTTTTTTTTTTTTTGCTCAGAGAAGGCCATCTCATGGGGTGGTCTGAATTCTAGATGGTATTATCATGAAAATACTGTGTTCAAATGTGGATGAAGCACTGTAAATATCATTAGTCTTTCAGAGACACACTTGGCAGGCAGCACTGTAAGCTGCATAGAGCAGCAGGCAGAATGTGCAACTTGGCCTTTCCTTGAGACTAGAGAGATGCCTTTCAACAAAAGCCTCTAATACCTGTCAATATTTCAATAGCTCAGGCTAACAGCTGCTGGTAAAACTATGCTGAATGTCCTTTGGGACACAGCACAGCACTGTGTGTGCAGCTTGCCACTGTTTCTGCTGGTCTGTTGGGAAGGTCTCCTCCAGCTTGGCAAGTGCTGCTGGAAAAAACAGACTTAAACTCTGAATTCATTTCCATGTATGTAGGCTGAGTGGAGATACAGAAGTTGCTTCAAAGAGGTCAGGTGGAAGAAACCTGGATAGGTTCCAGCAGGAGTGTCCAGCTGAACCACAGAGGCAGAGCAGTTTTAGGGGCTGCTACTAATCCAGCAAAGCAAAAGAGACACCTTTTTTTCTTTCCTGTATTCCCATATTCCTTCCCTCACTTCCCAACATTTGTCACATGCCTGTCTGAACAAAGTGACTTGAGTACTCCTGTGGGAGGATGCTCCTGTCAAAGGAGGCTCTGCTTCATGGGTCTGAAAGTATCCTGCTGATGGAGAAGAAAGTAGGTGCCTTGTATGGCTGTCTGCACTGAAAATCAGCATTTGAAACATCCAGCAGCAAGATTAAAGAGTTTATCATTCTTCAGGGTGCTGCAATGTATATCTATTGCATAATCCCAGTCAATGAGCATTTAAAACACATAAAGCATGTTCATTCTCGAGATATTTGGTAAGGGAAAAAAAGTGGCTGTATTTTTCAAATGAAATACTTGTCTAGAAACAGTTCACCAACTCTAATCAAATCCATCTATCGTCTTATAACTCAGTGTCAGACAGTAATTACAGTCAGTTATATTAGCAGATGCTACAAACAAATTTGCTGAAAGGGAAATTTAGGGTATTTATTGTGATGCATATGTGGAGGGAGGAAGAGCTAATGCCCTAGAATATTGCAAATGGTAAATTGATGGGTTTTAGATCTCATGAATTAGAAAATATTTGCCTTTCAGAGCACTGTAGCTTCTCCCCATTTTCCTGTAGAAGTAGAAATGGATTATTAAACACTGAAAGGTATTTTAGTCCTGGTTCCATGTGAATACAAATGTACAGAAACTATTTATAGCAAAATAATGCAAACAAAACTGACAAGACAAATGGGAGAAAGCAACCAAATACAGCAGCCTCCACTGTCTGCCCTACCTTCATTTACCTTCCTTAATGAGCTTGTGCTGTGAGATGATCTCTATTCACATGACTGTAAATAATTATTTCCACAGTCTATTTCCTGCTGTCACTCTTGGGCCTAGACTGACAAGAGGGGGCAAGTCCTCTGGTTTTCTGACTCTCGGTGTTTATTCTTTAGCTTCTATCAACAAAGAAACAGTAAACCCAGTGTCAGATGGAGTAGCCCATTTGCCTTCCACTAACACCCCTGCTGTCACAGTCAAGTTATGAGACATTTAACTTTGCATGACACACACATTTTTTCCCTAACATTGAACTGTCTTACTGTCCTTGCAGTGAGTTTAGCACTAATATTCATTAGGTGTTATTACCCTTGCTCTAGTTTGAACTAATAACATCAGAGCTGTTCAGTCTTTCTTCTCATACCTCAGGAGAATGTTCACAGAACCATGTGTGTCTCAGTTGAGAGAACTGAGTGTGCCTTGCCATCTTCTTTGCTCCTGAAAGATGTACAGAAAATATCACTTCATATAGCAATAGCCTTGCACAAACAAAGGGATTTCCCTATAGGCCCGTGTGAAAAAGAGAAGTTATTTTGGATATCTGGGAAGATACTGCTGGTGATTCCTAAAAGGAAGATGGCTTGACTAATCCATCGCATGTCTCTCATACTGTTGGCTCCTGTCTCCCTGATCTCTGTCCTCAGAATAGTTCCTTAGTATGGAGGTGCAGGGGCGTTCATGCTCTGGGGCAACCTGTTCTGGATACTGGCTGTGCATGGAGAGAGGCTGTGGGGCCCCTCTGGGGGACATCATCTGCCATTATCTGCTGATTTCCACTGGTGACCAGGGGCTTCAGGTAAGCCTCCCACAACCCAAGTGGATACAGGATTGCCCAGTGCATCAGAAAGCAACATTATTGAACTGAAAAATGAAGTGTTTCACTAAAATCAGGATAGAGGATAACTCCACTAATATTAATCTAAGTAGTTAGAATTTGACAAAAAAGCAGACAAAGAATCCAATGCACGAAGGGAGTTGTATTTCACATCAGTATGCCAAAAGTCTGGAACAGTATCCCAAAATAACTCTTCCAGACCCTTCACACCTCATCCAAATAAACAGGATGGGTTGTGTAGAATGCCTGGAAGTGAAGCAGAGCAGGGGCAGGAAGAGCAATGAATGTCTAACATCACACATCTAATTTTATTCTGCTGAAACTGTCCTTGCTTAACGTGTTTTCTCCATGGGCTACTCCTTTTAACGTGATCAGTCAGTGGTACTTTTGTGCAGTTTCTCAGGGACATCAAATGCTGTTTAGAGGACTTTTTATGCTTTGGACAACATGTAGTGTACTTGTAGGATATTTGACTTTTGCCAAAAGAGCGTGAAAGATGAAATATGAATAATTCTAACAAAGCTATTTTTTGTCCTGCTGTTCTAAGTAAATGGTTTTTCTCACAGTAAAACGTATGATGCTTCTTTTATAGATAATATTTTACTAGCAAATACAAACCTACACCTTTATCTAGAACATGGGGAGGAAAACAACAGTGATGCAGCCACCTTTGTGGATGCAACAACCAGCAAAAGAGGTATCGTGGAAAATTTTGGGCAAGTGTTACACATTTAAAGTGTGATATACCCACAGACAATAGGTGGAATTTACCTTTTATTTGTCTAGATGAAGCACTTGTTAATCTCTGTTATTATGGTATCTGATACCAGACAATGCCCTCAGACACATGGTGTGATTCTTGGGGTGTCCTGCTCAAGGTCAGAATTGGACTCCATGATCCTGACAGGTCCCTTCCAACTCAGCACATTCTATGATTCTATGACCATATACCTATTTTATTTTGAGATGGAACAAGAGATCCAGACATCTGTGAAATTTGGAAGCCTCATTGTATTGGTGGTTACCTGACACATTTTGGTGGCAGTGACCCTGCTATATACAGGGGGGACCACAGCAGCCTCAAAACAAAAGTACCTTTTTGGCTACACTGTTTGGTCTAGGGCTCACCTGTGGGGTGACTATTGGCACCCCAATTTGCTCTCATTTAGGAGCAAACCCAGGTCTACATACAGAACTTAGAGCAGCCTACAAGGCTGCAATTAGAGCCCCAGCTACCCCATCTGCTGATTTTAATAAAAGACTGTAGACTGGGAGAGAACTGAAACTCTCCCCCCAAAAAACCCAACCCTTGTGCCTTTGTCATTGGAATACTTCTGTCCACAGTCTTGCTGCTGAAAGCCAGCCCTCAAGGGCAGCTGAGAAGTGCTATTACAGCTGCTGCAGAAAGCCAAAGGGCTGAGTAGGCAAAGCTGGCACCAGAGCTGGTGCACTGTGGCTTTAGGGAACTGAGATACTGGATGTACAACTGGTAGTTAGACCACTGTCTTCTCTCCTTGGGCTACCAGGTGTGTGTATTGGCCTATGAAAGATAGCAAGTCTTGGTTTGAACAGGGCCATGTGTGAAGAAAAGTGTGTCTTTAATGCATCACAGAGCACCTGAACGTTATTCTTGACTTGCAGTGACAATTTAACAAAGAATTGCCTTGAAGTTCAGGATGTGTGAAGACTCAGTATTCTGCACACCCAGGAGTCCCTTTAGAAAAAAGTAACACTTTTTCTCTTCTGGAACTTGCTTCTGTTAAGTATTTTCCCATTAGCTTGAATTTGTTTCTCTCCCTCCTTTATGATCCAGTCACAAAGAGCATACCAGGGCTGGCATGGGAATTTTAATGCTATAGAGAAACGATATGTTCCTCATATTCCATATACCTGCAAGTCAGTTTGCTGCATGAATCTGCTGCCATCATTAGTTCCCTGTTCTCTAAACTGGGCAATGATAACCATTTCCATGATATTCTGATAGTGATGGTTTATTTAACAGCTCTCACCAAATGAAGCAGAACATTTTTCTCCCACTCAGTGGGAAGAAGAAACTTTGCTGACAGTTTTCTGACAGCTGCAAACTGTATTTAGCTGACCTAGTGGTGCTTTGCAGCCCTTCACATCCAAATGTCTGAGGCAAGGAAGGAGACAAAACTGTGCTAGACATGATAACACCTTCTCACAAATAATTTTGGTTATTTCAGTAAATTACTATGTATCTGCAATAATGCCTTAGACAGAAAGATATTTGTAGGATGTTAAGCCCCGTCAGATGTACCATCATCCATTCTCTGACAACCACTTGCCACGTCAGAGACATTCAGTGTTCCTGAGTGTGGGAGATTTGCCTTATGAATTACTGGCATCCATGCTGGGGAGCTGGCATGCCACCAGCAGATAAGAGTTGAGCAATGCTGGCAAGAGGCCTCACTCAGGGGCTCAGTGCTTCTTGTGATTCATAAAAGAATGACGAAAGTTTTGCAGAATAGGCAGCCTGATCTTTACCTTTTCTTGGGTTTCTCATGTTTTGAAAATGACTTAGCTGCTTTTCAATTCGTTAAATATAGTATCTTATCTTTTTCAAATCTGAGCTTACTGAATGTCTCATGTTATCATTGAAACCTGATCTTTCTCATCATGATTTGTCCTGGGCAAATCCTTTTCGCCCCTAATAACTTCTACAGTGTGCACCAGCAGTTTTGTCACATGAAAATATTTTTATCAGAAGTTAAATAGCTAAAAAGCACAGCAGAAAACAAAATAGACATACATAAGCTAAATATTGTTAGCTTATTATGCTAACAATAAGATGATGTAATTTCTTTGATTCTGAAAAAATTTTAATAACTTCATTGTGATATAATGATAGGCACTCACAGGACTAGCCTTTCGTCTGGTGCAAATATGTACAGCTCCACTAATTTAAATTGACTGTGATGTACATTAGGTAAGATTTTGGTCTCTAACCTGTTATTCACAGCACAGTTCTGTCACTCAGATAAGGAATGCTTGGGGCATTAAATATTTCTACTTATCCTCTTACCAGTGCTGAAGAGCATTTCTCACTCCACGATACCCCAGAGATACATGGCATGTACATTTACCCATACACCAAATACGGGACAATTTGAAAAGTTTTTTCAGGATTTGGACCTTGCAGTTTGTCCATTGAGTTAGTCCTGTGTGATGGATGTGAGATTTATTCCAGGTCTTCCTGTGGGAAATGGCGGCGGCTGGTTTCATTCCTAATGTGTGCCTGGAGATTTGCTGTGCAGGAGCTGAAAATCAAATGTGAACTTTTCTGTGCATGAATTACCTCCCAGAGGAGAATATCTCTTCCAGCTGTAGCTGTACATTAGAGTGATAATGGAAAATAAGCCTTGGCTCCTGAAAGAAAATGTCACTAGCAGACAGTGAAGATTTTGCTGGAACAAACCTGAAGTGCACAAGGCTAAGATGGCAGCAGAGGGTTTTCTACATCAGTTGCTTCATGTTTTCTTCCTAATGTGTTTTCCTGTAGAATGCACTGCAACCAGCCACACGTATGCATTAAACTAGGAAGTTTTGAATTCACACTGTATCGTGTCATTTAATAATTCCCCATGACTAGTGCCTCATAGCACAAGAGAGATACTGAATTTGTGGCAATTGCATGGCCAAAGTAGGTTGAGTGGACAAAGTTCTCCTGCCAGAAGCTGAGGAGCACTGCTAAAGCAGGCTTCTTCCCTCTTACTATTCACACAAGGTAGTATGATGTTGTTTTGGTTTAATCCCAGCAGGCAACTAGACACTCTACTGACAGTGTGAGGGGGAGGACAATCAGGAAAGAAAAGATAAAACTTATGGGTTTAGATAAAAACAGTTTGATAATTGAAGCAAAATAAAATATAGTAATACAAATTATAGTAATAACAATAGTAACAGTGATGGAAATGGGGGAGAGAGAGAGAGAGAAGTAAACCCCAAGAAAAACAAATGATGCACAATAAGTTGCTCACAACTCATTGACCAATGCTCAGCCTGTCCCCTGGCTGCAGTCAACCTGAAATCAATACTATTCGTCACACTAAACACAGTGCTGTGCCAGCTGCTAAGAAGAAAACTAACTCTATCCCAGCCACAGTCAGGACAGATGCATTTCTGCCCACAGATTGAGCCTGAGAGGCAGGAATCTGTTCAAGCCATCTTTACTAACCAAGTTGAAACTCAAGAATGAACTTTGCTGACGTTTTCTCTTGATCACCATGATGGGTGTTTGCAGATCAGTATCCTCTGGAGGATTCAAATAGGACGTGGCAATTGTGACCAAATGGGTCCATGGCCACTCTCCACCAGGGATAAACATACTGGTTGCAAGGGCTCTCTGTGTTTTCGGGCTGAGGAAAGAGGGGAAAGTTCCTCATCCAGCCCAGTAGGCTGGGAAAGATACCCAGGATTTTACTCTGAGTCATGTGTGAAGTAAAAGTCTTGGCAATTACCAGCAACTACTGAAAACTCAAAGGAAAAAACAGCTAAAATACTAAAATAAACTGTCTAATTCAGTTGGGCTTGTTTTGCATGAGAGTTTAAAATTTCCATACGACAAAGAAAAAAACAAACCCAGGCCTAACTGGTCTTGCGTGGTCCAGTCCCAGGATATGTGTTTCTGTCTGTTCTTTGAGCTGACAGAGCAGGATTTCTTTTGAAACTCCAGTTTTTCTCTTCATCTGCCCTCCTGACAGACCCAAAGCCCTGCCCTGCTCTTCTGTGATGAAGGTGGTTTGACAACTCCTTTCCAGTGACCAAAAGTGGTGTCTGCTGTTTGTCAGGAGTCCTACTGTGATACAAGGAAAGGGGAATGTTTCTTCTTATGTTTGTGCTGATGACAATATTCTTCCTATTTTCTCTTATTTTATGTCTTCTAATATTTTCTAATCTTCTAATGATCAAACATGATTATTAGACTAATTTTCCCCTATATAATCTTACTGAAATAATTTTTTCAGTTTGATTACATGTTGTCTCAAAGATTTCTTTGTGTAAAATTCAAGGCAGGATGTGTGTTATCAATACCATTGTTTTTATTTAATATGCAGGATGGATGATTTAGTTTCTTGAGGGTATTGTTTGGTTTACGTAAGTGTGTCCCTCTCCCACATAAGGCAGAGTGACACAAGGCTAAATCAGAAGTGGATAAATTGCAATGTTGGAATTTCAAAGCTTAGTCATAAGACCATAAGACTGTATTATAACTCATACCCTGAAGGAGACCACACTGAGATTCCTGGGACAGTTGTAGGTCAAATATTTCCTTGGATTTAGTAAACTCAAATATCTTTAACTTCTTTTAGTGATTTTAATCTTGACAGGGTGTTTTTTTGAGGGAACACAATATTCCAAGTCCCACCCTGAGATATCTGTTGCTTCTTCCAATTTTTTACACTCTGGTCTGACCTCACTGCCATCAGGTCCCAACTCTGTTCCAGTTCATTGTCAAAGTCATTTCCCTTTCACATGCACACTGTTGTCCCCTGGTCCAGCCAGTCCCTGTCTCCTTCTCCTCCTTCAGTGTTTTCTTTTGGTCACTGTGACCTTCCTGCTCATCCCTATATTCCAGCATTAGGGAGATGCTGACAGAGGCACTGGAGGGTTATTTCTTCTCTCCCCTCAGGCTTTTCTTCTGGTTCTTGACATCTAGTCTCCAATCAGATATTTCTCTGTTCTCCATTTAACTCCACCCATTTCCCCAGTATGACTCTGGTCCTGCCACCTTGGTGCAGGTTTTGTCACTTGTTCCTGTCCTGCTGCTGGGAGTGCACCAAGATCTCACGGGGACAATGGATGAGTAGTTTCTTTGACACCCTCCACCCTTCACCCATGGGCAGGGAAGTGGGTCCTGTTGCTCTGTGACCAGGTCCCCTGTGAAACTCTGTCACAGGCTACTGCAGAGGTTTAAGCACCTCTGTGAGGAGCTGGCTGCTGAAAGCTGCAGTGCGTCTGACCTGTGAGCAAACTGCTTTTTTCATCCAAGACTCAACATTTTTACTTGATGTGGTATGATTTGACAGGGATGACAAACAGCTCTCTTCCCAGGAAGATGACTCCTGGCAGGTTAGAAGCCCATGTGGCTATAGATCTCTGAAATTGGTTATGTCTTTGTTTTTAGTGACCAATGTCTTTTCTTCTATTTTCAGTTTAGAAATTGATCAGCTGGGTTTGGTGGTGGTTTTTGTTGTTGTTGTTAAAGGTGAAGGTTCTCTGATATGACAGCTGTCTATATTTACAGTTAGAGTTTTTAATATTGAAATGGCTTGTCAAAATGTTTTGATATTACAAATATAAGTCCAGGCTGTATTATTCCTTGAGATGGGTTTCAGTGAATCCTAAATGTCACTTTATTACATTAATGCTAGGACGGCTGTATGATAAACTAAAACCAGGCTGGGCTTTAAGCCTGGCTGGAACAAATAACAGAGAGATAGTCCCTGTCCTAGAGAAATTAATAGTAAAATATAAATTCAATATAGTCAAGCAAGGAGAACAAGTTGAATTATACTTGCAAGCTCTTAAGGTGCAGGGACCTCATCTATAAAAGATTAGTTTTGCAGCAGAGAAGTTTTTTAATGATTAATGCTTGACAATGTTTATCAGGAGTGTGAAAAGTAACATGAGAGAAGGTGAAAATGGCGCTTATTCTAAAGAACAACCCATGGGCAGTGGAGTCTGGCAGTATTGGTCTACTGGCTACCAGGGCTGGTATTTATTTCAGTACTAATTGAGAGCTGATTGGTGAAGAGCCCTGAAAGGGCAAACAAGGAAACTTTATTTAATGACCACAGGAGAAGGAATCAGTGGGGGGTACACACCATAAAAAATCCTCCCCTCTCCTGGGGCAGAACCAACTATGTAGATATTTTCCCCAGCAATGTCTGTCTAAAGTGGGTTCAGAGGGTCCCATTGCTGCCGTGCTGGATTCTCTCCAAGGCAGCCTGTCACTGGATTTACCAGGAGGTTTTTATTGATGTTTATCCTGAACTTCCTTGGCTGAAATTCAAGTTCATTCCCTACTTTCATATACATCTTCAAGGCAGAAACAGCCTTTCTTTTGAAACAAAGGAGAAACAAGGCATTCCTCAGTCAGGTTTGTAAATGAGCAAGCCCACGCAGCCACTTGCTCATTCCCCCACCAGAGGGATCTGGGAGAGAATAGGAAAGGTCAAAGCTGGAAAACTCATGTGTTGAGGTAAAGACAGTTTAATAGGGAAAGCAAAACAAAACACACCAAGGAATTAATTCACTGCTTCCCATGGGCAGGCAGGCGTTCAGCCGTCTCCAGGACAGCAGAGCCCCATCACACGTGACAGTGACTTGGAAAGCAAATGCCATCACTCCAAATGTCCTCTCCTTCTTTCTCCCTCTTCTTTCTTCCTTCTTCCCCTATTTTATATGCCGATCATGACACCACATGGTCTGGAATATCCCTTTGGTCAGTTTGGGTCACCTGTCCTGGCTGTGTCTCCTCCCAAGCTCCCATGCCCCCCCAGTCTCCTCGCCAGTGTGGCAGCATGGAAAGCAGAAAAGGCCTTGGCTCTGTGTGAGCCCTGCTCAGCAATAACAAAAACATCTCTTTGTTATCTGTCAACCCTGTGTTCAGCACAAATCCAAAACACAGCCCTAAGCCAGCCACTTTAAAGAGAACTAATTCTACACCAGCCCAAATCAGCACATTCCACCCCTTATTCCATACCATTTACATCATGCCCAGGTCCCACACTATTTGATATTACTTCATTAACCACCACCCTTCTTCCTATCCTTTGACATAATACACAGAAGTAATTTTTTTAGTCAATGGATGACCCCTACAAAATACTCATAAAATGTCCACAAATGTTTAAAAATGTCCTTTGACATTTGGTCCATGACTTTATGCTCCATCTGTTCTGGTGGTCTCTCGGGACAGGAGCGGTCTGTTTCTTGGAGTTACTGGGCACCAAAGGTCTGGAGTTACTGGCAGCTCAGGTCTGGTCACTGACGCACTTAAACTTCTTTGTAAGGCTTCTCCTCCATGGATTTGGGTGGTTTCTGCTGTACTAATTCCTGTAATATGCAACTCAAATCATGGCTTACAACAATTTAAGGGCACATCCATTACAATCTCCACCCCTGGCTCTTTTCCGGCCAGATTATCTGGTTTAACATTGCAGTGAACTCCTCCCCTTGTCCCCATCCTGGCTGCAACAAGGCGTTCCTCCTTGATGTTCACTATTAATATAGCCTGCATCATAGACTATATTAATGTCCTACATCTCCTGTAGCCTACATCTCCTCCTCCATGGGCTGCAGAGGCACATGTTTCACCATGGTCTCCACCAAGGGCTGGAAGGGAATCTCTGCTGGAGCAGGGGTTCCCACCCACAGGAGTCAGTCCTCCTTGAACTTCTGCACTGTGGGTGTTATGAATGGATGATGTAGGTTTAAATCAGCTCCTGTCTGTTGCCCAGGCCTCTGTCAGCAGGCAGTCGCGTTACTGAGGTGGCCAGCACCCAAAGATCCACTCTTAGTCGCAAGTTCTTTAATAATGGCTGATTTGGTCTATTATAAAATGAATTATTTATTAATAGACGCAAAACTAACAGACATAAGACTTAAAACAGGCTATTTACTATGCAGGGATAAGACAAAAGGCAGTATATACAGTAGTATAATACATGCAGAGTTAAAGGTTAAATTTAAAAATTAAAAAGTTAAATTTACAGTTAGCTAAGAAATAGTATAACTTAGGATCCAATGTTTCTTACCATACAATTCTTTGATGGAGTACACATTGAAAATCCTTTCTTTCAATTCCTAGGAAAGTGACTTCAAAGCTGCGTCCAGCTTTGGGTGAAATCTTCTCACACATTCTCAAGCAGGGTGTAAGAGACTTCTACCTCTGTGATAACTGAGTGGGCTTTTATAGACACAAGAACCATGTCTTTTGACATGGTGCTTATTTTTCTTTATATCTTTCCACATCTGCTCTCTTACCAAGATGTGTTCTCAGGGCTGGAGCTCAGTATCTCTGGAGCCTGGATGGGCTCTCTGACTCCTCTCTGGGCTTATTATTCTGGCCTGAGTTGTCTCTTCCAAATGCCCCAGCCATGAGAGAGGGGGGACATCCTGCCATGGCGAGTCCTTCTTAAGTGCTGCAGTTTTTCATGAACTGCTCCCATGAGGTCACAGGTCCTACCATAAAAACCTGCTCCAGCAGAGGCTCCTCACAGGGCCACATCACATTCTCCTTCAGGCATCCACCTGCTCCAGCCCAGGGTCCTCCATGGAGTGCAGGTGGATCTCTGCTCAGTCATGGACTCATCCACATCCCTTCAACTCAAGTTCCCGCTGGTGTTCCACCCTGTCCAGTACAGCAGCACAGGAGCAGGAGCAATGCCTTGGCCCCCTGCCAGCCCAGGAGCATCACCATGGCTGTCACCAGAACCTTCCCTGGCTCGGTGAGGAGCACAGTGCAGCACCACGGTGAAAAGTGGCCACTAACGAGCCCTAACACACAGTCAGAAATGCATTTACATACATTCGTACTGCAGAGTAAATCCATTGATTTGCAAGACCCTGTTAAGTGGTTTAAGGCAGTATTTAAACTACAGATGTTTTTCCTGACAGTTGTGCAAATGTAAAAGAAGCAGCACTTTCATGAAAGTCCTGGTGACTTGCTCAGGAGTTTTTCCATTAAATTCAGATTTCATACTGATTTTCAACCCATTATCTCATAGCCTAAATATGCCACTGCACTCAGTAAGTGTTTTTTGCTTTATTTGTGTACATTGCATAACATGGGCAAGTGTTAGTCAGATAAGACAAGATATTTTTTCCTTTTAAGGTCCTTTTCCATAGTGGGAAGATGGAAAATCTGTTCCGACACTATCTTTTCTTCTTTTCTTTTCTTTTCTTTTCTTTTCTTTTCTTTTCTTTTCTTTTCTTTTCTTTTCTTTTCTTTTCTTTTCTTTTCTTTTCTCTTCTCTTCTCTTCTCTTCTCTTCTCTTCTCTTCTCTTCTCTTCTCTTCTCTTCTCTTCTCTTCTCTTCTCTTTTTTTTCTTTTATCTTCTCTTTCTTTTCTCTTTCTTTCATTTTTTCTTTCTTTCCTTTTCTTTTCCCAAAAAATATCTCTGCTTGGAAGTTTTTTGAATTAAAGATTCAGCTGGGGATGTATAAAATAGATGCAGTTTTCAACAGTTTACAATAGATGGGAATTAGGTATTTGATTTCAGATGAGTCAGGGGACTTCGCATGCTGTTGTTACTATTGGTGTCTAAGCCTGATATTTATTTTAAAAAACATCTGTCACAGAAGGAGTGGAAGTAGTAAATCTATTAGAAATTCTTCCTCCCTGATCCCTTAATCCACCCTTAATTCTTAAACCAGCATTGCGGAAGATAGACTTTTAAGTCTTCAAAAGGCTCCCACTGTTCAGATTCAAAAAGTTCCAGAGAACCATTAAAAATTAACACAAATCTTATAGCAATGAAGTTGAACAGACAGATTTCTATAATCAAATAAGAGATTAATTACATATTCAAAATGGAAATACTAAAAAGAACCATAGAAAGTGCAGTGCTTTTACAGTGAGTATAAGACTGAACAGGCTTTGCAATGAACAGTTAAATGAATATTTATACAAATGATGTGTCTGTATGCTCCCTTCTGCATCAATATCTTTCAGGCTTAACAGGCTGCGCTATCTTCTTCCATGTCTGTACATTCACATAAGTTTAGAGTTATGGAAACAGATTGCCTTACATTTACCCTGCCATTGTGGCTGTGATGGATGTGAAAAACGAGGTTCACTCTTTGTAAATTTTTAAAAAGGTTTAATAAGGGGTTTAATAAAAGGGACAATAGGAGACAGAAATAAAGCAAAGAGTTAATACAGCCGGGTGCTTGGCATGATGCCAGAGGCACACCTTAGCTAGCAAACCTCTTCTGTTAAATGTCCAAGTCTCATACATATTCATATATTTCTATGCATCATTCAAATATTCCTTTTTTGGTATCTCTTTGGGTCTCAAGTCTTCCCCTATCCGGTTATCCTGCTGATAACCACTTCTGATCGATAAATCCTTCATTCCAGGGTCTGAGGCCTGTCCATGTTATCTTCAGCCAGATAGTCCAGGAATTTGGGGAATTTCCTTGCTCATCTTTGCTATCCTTAGTTAACTACATAAAGAAACTTTCTACCTATGATATAATCCTAAGACATCACACTACTTTTTAAAATGAAATATTTTCATACCACTTCATTTTCTTACATTACACATATGACATTCATTTTAACATTTGCGAAAAGCCAGCAATACAATATGCATTTATAACAATGGAAAAGATGTTTTCTTCTGCTACCAGAGTTTGTATTCTGGTAGCAACAAGGATTTTTAATCACAGAACTATGTATTTACTCTTCCCCAAAGGAACAGGGGAAAAGAGACAAAATATAAAAATAAATATAAGAAAGGACAAGACTATGAAGTAAAATAAGATGTTATACAGTTTATTAACTTCGACTCATAAGAATATAAATATGTATCGGTTTTGTGTTGCCTCAAAATAATATAGTATCAATGGCCATCATGGATATTTTCACATATAAAAAATAAAAAGAATCTTTACAGTACTTGATGAGCAATTTTGTAATACTTTACTGGATCAACAAAAGTCAGGTTTTGAGGAAGCTGCTGCATTACCATGCTTTTTTACAATTTATGTACACTTTCTTTGTATTACATCATCTTGTACAATATTTATGCACTGCATGTAATTGAAATGCACAAAAAAAAATTAAATTTCTCTATATCCTACTGTGAAGATGCAAACCAGTTAAAATATTATTCAAAATAACAAAAGTTGTTCTATACCTGCTCAAATTCATCTCTCAGCTGAAGATTAAGCTCATATTTGCTCTGTAATACCTGTTGTAATTTTATGGATAGTGTTACAGGTGGTACAGTAGCTGCCATCACAGATACATTGAAGCAAAATATTCAAGTGGCTTATGGTTTTCTGCAAAGAAATCAGATTTCTGGTATTTTGTGAAAAAGTTTTTCTTTCAAACCACTGTTAATAATTTGGTATAAAATTCTGGTATTGCATGTTATACATTTGGATGGATAACAGAGAAATAGAAAAGCAAACCTGAGAACAAATAAGCAATCAATCAAGTGATTTACTTTAATAGATAATTAGCTTAGCCTGTGAAGGCCAGATCAGTGCATTTCATATTAATTTTTAATGCCGTTTGCAATGGCATAAAATAAGTTGTATTATCAAAATGAAGATGGTGCCGAGAACTGTTATGTTAAACTGCTCCTGACTGGAAACATGTTGAAATTCGAAGACATTTCTTTGAAAGATACCCATCTCAAAGGAAATCCACAGGGAATAAACTGTGAAAAAACTTCTGAAGCCTTTTGTCTGAAGTATTTCCCAACAAAGACATAAATCACGGGGTTAATGCAGCTGTTGGTGGTAGCCAGCATGTAAGCAAACTGCTCCCCAAAGTTGATCAGTTCCCCCCAGAAGCAGCCTTTGATCACTTCTGTATGGTATAATGTATCAAGGAATACAAAAAAATGGTGAGGAGTCCAGCAGAAAAGAAACATCAGTACCACAGTGAGGATCAGCCTGGTTGCCTTTATGCCTTTGTGCCCCCTGCAACCCTTTGCTCTGAGCACTTTTCGTTCTCTTGCTGTTTTTTGTAGGGACCTGATGGTGGAGAAATTGAGGAAGATGATTGCTGTGGATGGCAACAAAAACCCCACTATGTTGCTTACCAGGCTTTCAGCTGTTTCCCACGATGGGGTGGGGAAGTCCAAAGTGCACGCTGAAATATTCCACTGGGGAAACTCTTTCACAGTCCGGAACATGAAAGCTGGGATGCTGAGGAGGATGCAGAAGAACCAGATGAGCAAGCAGATCCCTCTGGTCATAGTTTTGCTCCATATCTCTCTGTGGTTCAAGGTATGGACAAAAGTCAAATAGCGATCGGCGCTGACGGCCACGAGCAGGTAGATGCTGGTGTACATGTTCAGGGTGATGGACGTGCTGATGCTGCGGCACAGGAAGGTGCCAAAGGGCCAGTTAAAGCCATTACTGATGTTCTCTGCCCAGAAGGGGAGGCACATGAGGAAGATAAGATCAGCAACAGCTAGGTTCATAAGGTAGATTTCAGCTATCTTCAGGGGGCCCTTGTGCAGTGAATAAATGAAGAGAACAAATGCATTTCCAAGCATACCAATAATACAGACAGTGTTGATGTACTTGGGTAATATATAGTACACGATGTTCCACCATTCTTCCAACTCTGGGCAAACAGTTGAGTTGCTCTGGTTTTCGCTCTGGTTTGAGGAGGGAATATCCAGTAGAGGAGTTTCAGTCATTTTTAAAAAAACTCTGAACAGGAGACGTCTTTGAAATGAGAGAAAATGACTGCAAAAAAGAAGCATAAAAATGCAAAAGTTGCCTCCCATGAGTAAGGTAACAAACATTTAACTGCTGCAAGTTCTTTTATTAGTCCTTACTGATTAATATAGGCTAGATCAATCTATACTTGATATGTGCAATGGTGAGAAATGTTCCCGGTATTAGCAAGGATAGAACTTCCTCTACACCCTATGAAGTTTCCTCTCCTTACTTCCATTGTTTAAAGTAGCACAGAGAAAGGAAAGTAACAAATTTAGAGTAAGTAGTTCTGTATGTCTCCTCCAGACTGATGACAGACACAGATACGGGAGAATTCCATCTCCCTGAGAGTAGTGGGAATCACGCTGGTGACACAAAGCCAGCTTTGCATCCTTCCCTGCCCTTTCTCTTATTTACCATGCCATGTACATTATTATATTACTCTATTATATCCTATATTATATGCATATTAATTTATTATTGTATTCTGTTATCCTGCTGAAGCAGGATCCTGCCTGTTGCCCAGAACTGGGAAAGCTGCTCACTCTCTGTATGAGCCACTTGCTGACTGAACTTTGCATTCTTTTGTTCCTTCTCAGTTCCTCCCACCCTGAACTTTGGGTTCAAAATTGCTGTTAGATTAGACAGCTTATTGCGTTCAAATGTCAGCAGTGGGAATAATAAAACATAGGCTCTTTCAAAGTATTATGCTAAAAATCTTGCCTGGAGGGAAGGCTTCTTGCCGCTCTAAATTTACAGCATTCTTCTCCAGTTCAAAAATTTCATTTGAGTTCAGCTGGAGAGAGGCTGTTCCAGCCTCCAAAATGTTTAGTCCATCACAGCATTGGCAACTCCTTTATTTCTTTCTGGTAACTCCATGTGACATTGTGCAGGACTAAGAACATGGGTAGAACCTTATCTTCCCATGAAAATCCACTGGATTTCTGTCAGAGATCTACTGTCAGGGCTGCCTCCTGCTTCATTCTTCTGGTGCTGCCATTCTTGATGATAGTGCCTGGATCCTGGTTTTTACAGGCAGTCAGCCTCAGAATCTTTATGATAGGCAAGTTATTACTGAACCTGTGTTGCCATCTGACATTTCAGTATTTCATATGCAAGTGGAGCATGTCAATCATTAAAAATCAATATTTTGCAACCAGTCATTCTAAATGTCAGCTTTCTGCTGCAGCTATTTAAGTCTGCTCTTCGGAGACAGTTAAGGATGGAGTTTCTGAAGAGAGAATTTAGGACAATCATTCATCTCTTTTACATATAGGTACAACCTCAGTGATGTCCTTGTATGAGCAGCTTGCAACACTTATTTCTGGGATGCCTCTAGGAATAAGTTAAGAACTAATATTCTGCATCAGGCTATCTGGTACTAATGCACAGAACATTTTTCATGGCTGCAGAATTAGGTGAGCAGCAAAATTGTATCTGAGTTCCTAAACTCACTCAAGCTGGCAGTCCTGACGGAACTGAGCTAAAACTCAACACAGCTCCCTGGATTTCCCTCAGAACAATCTGAATGTTACCTAGTTCAAAGACATCTCATGCAAACTAAGATAAATTGAGAGGATCTAAAACTAAAGATAAAATATATAGCAAATAAATGGCATCTTTGATTAGCATCAAAGAGGCTTTTCATAGGACAGCAGAAATCTAACACTGTTACAGCAGGAGGCTGGCTAAGGCATGAGAGAGCAATGGCAGAAAATTTGTAACTTTATATTTCAAAAATAATGTAGAAAAAAGATTAAAATTAAACCTAAACAGAATTATTTATTTTACTAAATATAGAAGAAAAAGGACACTTAATTGTCCTTGCTTGCCTTTATCCTGATGATTTCTTGCTATTAGATTGTGCCAGTCACTCTACACACTTCAGATATGATCTCTCAGCTGAAGCCATAAATTCATTCTTGATGGCCCCAGCTGAAAACACCAGGGAGCTTTATTTTTCATTACAACTTAGAGTTTAGTCTCAGCTAAATCTGAATTCTTGTTCAGCTAGCAGTGGTACCTGAGGATTCTGTAGAGCTTTTAATTTCAAAAATTTCTTCAGAGTCTACTAGTTAGTGTCTGAGCACTACCACAAGCCACAAGCCTTTTATAAATTTAGAGCTCCAAATGTTCTCTTGACAGAAAATACACTTTATTTTCAGTAATTTCTTTAAGCATTTTTAAATATTTAGTGCTAATGGACAATTAGCCACATGAATGGTTTTCAATTTCTGTACTTAACACATTCCAGTCATCTTTTATACAAATAATGACATTTTTTTCTTACTTTGAACTGATTCCTGATGAATTTCCATGCACAGTGCATCTATCACCCTTGTTACTATTAATACTCATTAGCAACTTAGAGCAATTAGGTAAAATGAATCATGGCTTTACACATAAACTAATACTGACTTTCAGAATTACTTTCATGGTGAAAAAGAAAGGGAAAGTCTTACTAGACTGCACAGATCAGAATTGAGAGCACAAAAGATTATTTTTCAGATAAAATATAGAAATTATTTTAATAAAGAAAATACATTTAAAAAGATAGGCATACCTACTCCTTGTCCTTCCTGGCAATTCAGGCAAAGTTTCAAATTCGGAAGCAGTTGATAAACAGCAGCACAGAGCTTACTGAGAGAATTCAAAGATGCATCCTGAGGCACAACTGAGTGACTGAGGGCTGTCCCGAGTGTTTTGTTGGCCATACACCATGTGTATGATGTTACATTTTGGAAGAAAGCCCCAGGATTTTTTTTTAACTTCCCCACATGTCAGCTGTAGTAATTTTCAAGACATGTGAAATATTTCATCCTCATTGTGAAATAATACAAGCCATATGTCAAGACTCTTGTCATCCTGTGACCTCTAATGAAAGCTTTCGAATTGTCCTTGGCAATTAAAAGTTCCTTTGTGTGAATAACTATGTCTGTAACAATAATAATTCCATTAACAGCTCTGAATTTCCTTCTCGGTGCCAATGCACATAGGGAGAAACTTAGAACTAGGTTTTTTGTTGTGGTAGGAGCTCCTTTTCTTGCTAGCCTTGAGGGAAAACCATGCCAAGGAGCTGGGGGTAGAGTAGTACAGATAGGTGGGAATGGCTGCTGAAACATGAACCTTGCTAAACCCCATTTCCACTGTTTTTGAAAAGCTTTTTGCACCCCACTATAGGTGTCCAGGGCATGAATCTTTGTGAATATTACTTCTCAGTAGTGCATGATGTATTTTCTGTATTTTCTCAGGCTTGCACCCAAATAAGTTTCTTTTTTTTTGATGTTTGCTAGTACCATGAAGCCTGAGAGTGATTGTTTATAAATTATTTTTATCTTTTTAATTCTGATTGTCCTCTGATTAGAGGAATATTAGAAAAAGATAGTATCTATTGTATCTCAGACTCTAAATGAAAATTTCTCTTAAGTATATCCATGCAAACAATGTGGGTTTTCAATTTTTTTTTAAAATGGGAAATTACCAAGGGACTGGAATGCTATTTACTTACAGGAAAATGTTCTTCCCATTGGCTACTTAACCCACACATGCACCATCTCTCTCAATTCTTATTCTATTGTGTCCATTCTTGTTTGATAAGTAAGTTAAAATGAAAAGGCAGGGGAGGCTGAATGGTGATATCTTATTATGAACTTCCCTATCATGAAAAACACTTTTATTCCAAATTTTTATTAATTAAAAGATAATAAGTTAGTTATGCAAGCAGTGCTAAAATTGATAAATGGAAAATGTTCCAGTTACACCTTCACAATGGAGAAAACTCTAAATGGCTCAAGATTTAACGTTTGGGGCTTCTTTTAATACCTTGTAAAATTTTTATTTTGGCAAATACTTGAAATACAATGTGTAATTTTCGAAATATACATTACATAAGGACCGCTAATAAATCACAGTAGGAAAATCTAGAAGCAACCCATCTCACACTGACTCATGAAGGTAAGTGCAATATGACAAGAGATCTTCGTCACAGACTTTCCAAAGCCTCTTCTTTGCTTACATTACTGCATTTCCGTGTTTAAGTTATTTTTTCCATAATGAAGAACATTTGAGCAATAACAAGAAGCTTGGAATTTGTCCTTGCTTGGACGTGAATATCTTGGAGCTGCCAAGTTCCACATTTACTCACAGACTGAATAAAAAACTGCAGCTGCGTCTAAAATTTATATGATAAATAACATATTCTCACAAAACTTGCCACATCAAAATGGGATCAAAATACTGGTTTTGCAAATCCAACTCCTCTTCGTAAATCTAATTTCTTATTTTCTATTGTTTTTCATTGCTATATTTGGAACATTTTTTAGTAATGGAGAGAGATTCAAAATTGGAAGTCTATGCATTTAGTAGAAAAAGCGAAATGAATAGGCACTGCAGTAGCTCCAGAATTTAAAGATCTTAGAACAAGTCTACAGAAGAAGCTATAACTTTATACAGAACGGGGATTTAGTTTATAATTTCTTTACAACTTCATTCTTCATTTCAACCTATAGAAAGTATATAAAAATCTGGTAACATTTCACAGTCTGCACAGACGTAATGTACCATGAAGTGAAGGAATGTGAAGGATTAGTTTAAAAACATCTGTAAGAGTCAATAGTTAAAGGTTTTTTTGTGTAAAACACTTATCTGTCTGTTGGCACCTTCAGCTCAAGATACTCACAGCGTGTTGGTTTATGTTTTAAGCTCACATGATCTTCAGTCACATTGTCTAGGCAAACTTCCCTGCAGAAAGTAAACACTCTGTAGAGCTGCCCAAGACTTGGCAAATGCTGACTGAGCATGGCGGCGGGTGAGGGCAGGACAATGCTGCAGCCTTCCCGAAGCGTCTCTGCAGGGAAGCCTCTCCACAGGGCCAGCACACACACACACACACACCGGATAGCTCCAGGAAAGGGCCAGGTAAAGAGCCAGGAGGAGCTTTCCTATGGGGTTCCATGGAGAGGTTCATTGCACTCACACATGCGAAGGGATCGAGGAATGAAAAGCCAAGAACAGTGGAGGATCCAGGTTTAAGTATGGGGAAGACGTGGGGTGGGGAGAGCAGCAGGGGCCAATGGTTTGGGGGCACGGGGGTGGGACATAGGTGGGGCTGGGGTATGGGAGCCAGTGGGGAAATANAGAAACAGAGACTAGACAGGAATAAAGGAATAAGGGAGGGATTTATTTGAAAGGCCTTCAGATGTACCCTCTGGGCTCCAGAGGGTCCTGCCTCAGTGGATCCCAAAATGGACGACAGGTCACGAGCTCTTCACACTTTTATATCAGCATAAATTCACCAACCAGAACCCAGCCAGTGATGGAATTTCCCTAAGCTTGCCCCCCTCTCCCCAAGATGAATGTTTCCAGTTCTCAGGCCTAGGACAGTCTGGGTGTCCTTGGAGAGTGAGCTGGAGAGGCTTTGTTATGTCAATCTTAGTGTAAGAGAACAGCACTTAACAAACTACAGGAAACTTCAGAGTTACACTAGCAGTACAGGGTTCGAAAAATATAAAAGTTAAAACCTAAGGCATCAATGCCTCTTAAAATATTTTCCTCCACAGGGCTCTCATGGCCTCTTGATTAATGGGCCCACTGGCTGCCACAACTGAGCCTCTCTGATCAGAATGATTAAACAAACATTTTGATGAACTTAGAGATAATACTCTTTGCTTGATTATTACACACATTACAAGGTAGAGAAATGTCAAAAATCCCAAAGGTCTCCAGTCCTGTCTCTTGGTCCAGTTCAGCCATTAAAAGTTTTTATCTTAAGATAGCTGGAACCTTTAATGATTGGGACAAATTATCTTTTTAGATCAGCATGCTTAAACAGTTTGATATTCTTTATTGAAATGGTTTGCAAATCAGCTTAGTTATCTGCCATAACTGTTCATCTGTTCTGGAACAGCAGAGAAGGTTTTTGATATGACCTTTTGATGTAAAACTCTTTGTTCAGCTTAGTTGGACTTCTTCACCTGTACTACAGTGATTGCTAAGGAGAGCTTAAACTCTGGTGCAGTTATTTACTATTCCCAAAGAAAGATCCTGGTAATATCACAGTGTGGTAATAATCAAGCCCTACTAACTACAGTTTACAGAGCTTGAAACAGCAAAATATGAAGGAGCCAATATAGGCTGGAAAACAAGCAATGCACTGATGGAAGAATGGAGTGGAAGGATGATTCAATGGCTAAAGGCTGCTTAGGGATTTGGGGGACCTGACCCAATATCCTAACTTCTCCACTGAAACCCTGCCTAAAAAAGAGCAACTTTCTCCTGTCTGCAGCAAGCACCAGCTGCTTGTGTAACAGCTTTTAAACTGTTAATTTTTCATTTCAAGTAATAATCAACTTGAAGAATGAGAGATTGGAGGAATGAGAATTATTTCTGCATGTAGAAGCTGAAGGCCAGAAATTCCAGCTGCCTGTTGATATCCTTGCCATTCCTCTGGTGTTGGTCCCCACCTCTGTCAGGATGAATGGGGAATCAGGCATTTGCATGACCAAAGTCTTGATAATAGTTTTGTCAGTCTCAGGTAAAAGAGAAGATGGGAGCATATGTGAGATGGGGACAGGATGAAGAGGAATAAAAAGATGATATGATTTACTGTTTGGCATCTTCAGCTCTGAAATTCTCAGGACTAAATCCGACCTCATTTTACCAAAAATTGTTCTCATATTTTGTCATGTTTCTGTGAGAACAGAACTGAGCTAAGTGTGACTGGAAACTGTCAGTAGGTTAGATATAGCTTGGATGTTACACTTTATTTCTTGGGGAACTTTTGCTGCCTGTGTAAATGGTGCATGTGAATCCCACAAATGTGTCATCACACTGAAAATCAGTAAAATGTGAGTTAAACAGTCTGTGACAGTCTCTGTTCTATGACGTGCAGAAGCTGCTGCAGGGGCTTTCCATTGTTGCTGGTGTCTGCATGGGACCTTGAGCTATCAGCAGGGAGGGAAAAGCTGCGGAAAATATTTCGGTACCCTTAGCTGCCTTAATTCCAGCAGCTTCTTAATTCCTTAATTTGGAAGATTTTAACTTCCAAAGAGACTGAAGATAGTTATCACCACTCAGAAATGGGCCCTGAAAATAGAGATCTCAAAGCAGCTGAAATTCTGTTGTTTCAGCTCACTTTCCTTTGTTGTAATGGGAAGTGAAGTAGCTGGAACAGTTGAACTTCTGACAAATCATTCCTTAGTAACAGGATACAGGCTAGAGAAGAAAATGCCAGGAAATCTCATTTCTCAAAGTACTTTATTTTCTTTTGGACATAATCACCGCACAGCAAAAAATGTGCCTATATATTTACATTATTTAAATTAATGTTATATTAACATAATAACATTTTTATATTTTACGTCTCAGTACCAAATACTCAGAAATATCTTCTGTTGCCTCAATAACCTCTGTATGGAGTTCCTTTTCCATAATGGTTGCATGAACAGCATGCTCATGGATGAGACAGTATGATAACACTGGATATAACAGAAAGCCTTGCAGTGTTTCGTCATAGTTGTCCCCATTGCTTCAGACAATAAAAAGGATGAGAAATAGAAGTATTTATGACATAGCATTATGCTGGATTGTCAAAAAAGAAACTATGGAAATTGCCTATAAATCATATACAGTGATCTAAATCCTGTAGTCTTCTAATCACGTCTGCACACTTCTATTTTGCAGTTTATTTATTTGGAGGTTTAATACAAATTTCCCATCTTAAATAAACTTTATTGCTCCATTCAAGCTCTAATGAATAAAGACCATGTAGTTGCAGTCTGAGTTTACTTATGTCACCAAACTCCATTTCCCTTGGTGGCTTTAAAAGCTGTAACCTTAAGTGCTTTTAAAAGAACAAAGACTGTTATTTTCAGCATATATTAGATCATCTTCTGCTCTGTTTTGGTCAAGGTTCCTAGAAGTTAAAGTGCACACAGACAATTTGATACACTAAGAGTTTTCTTATGGATATAATCAACTTAGATCAAAAATACAGTCTAATTGGGGAAAAGCTATCTTGTATTAAAATCTCACAGATTTACTCTACAAATAAAATGTAGATATTACTAGAATCTGAAAAAGCTGTTCTCGAATATTCTGAACTTTCAAGACCCATGTTATCTTCAGTTAAAATTCTAATGTAGTTAGATGATGCTCTCCTTCATATTCTCAGTTTCTTTTGCTTGTGAGATTACACCAGTTGTGCTGAGCTTTTATATATCCACTAAAAAGCATTAATTATGCTTAGTGAATACTAAAAACCCAAGTCTCTGAGCTGAAATGTAAGTGTGAATGTAAATAGCATTCACTCACTCAAAAGGAGTCAGTGAATACTTACACTCCAAGGTAGAAGGGGTAAAGAATCTTCTTCTACGAAGAAAACTCAGCTAACTTCATGCAGCTGGGTGAAGCTTCCCTTCCACTACTGCTTTACCTTTTTTCCAGCTACTTTCCATACACACTTGCTCATCTGTAAATCTGTAACTAACTAGAGCAGTTGCAAAAAGGCACTGCTTTTCAATGAAAAAATCAGAGAGTTTTGGATGACTGAAGAGAGAAATTAAAAACCCAAAAGATGGACACATCTAAAAATGGATTCACATAAAAGAACTTACTCAAATACAAGATGAAAAATCCCAGATCAAAAATCTTATCTAATGCACTACTGTGGGTACCATAAGTAGCTGTACAATCCTTGCAATAGCTTTTGTACTGGGGCTCTGTTCAGAGAATTGTATGTACACCCTAGAAATTCAAACATTCCAAATGATACATGCACCAAATATTATTCAGCCATGAAAATGTAAGTAAGCTACAAAACAGGATTCAGTCATGAAAAACATCCATTAACATTAGAAGCAGGTCTCCTTATGGGATTTCCTTTAAGATCAAACCACTGTTTGCCCTCACATAGTGAACACTACCACGTGTTTACTCTGTGGACTTGTAGCAGATGGACAGGAGCAGAGACTGATATGTTAGAAGCCTTTCTTCCTGTAAGGATTTCCTAAGATTATGCTATTGGGGTAATGACAAAACAGACTTTTTCCTTGGGTATTCGCTTGAAATTGAAGTTCTTAAAGTGTCCAGGGAGTTTTCCATCTGCACAGTCTGTAATTTTCTACTCCTCTTTGTGAACAAGTCCTTGTAGAATTCCACAGCTTTCTTCTGGAAGTTTTTCCCAACGATCACATACAAGACCGGGTTCAGGCAGCTGTTGCTAAAGGAACAGTAAGTGGCTATCTGGGTCAGCAGGTCATTGATGTCTTCCAGGCATTTGAGGGTGGGTGAGAAGTGACGGATTGTGTCGATGAATGTGCTGATCTGGAACGGCAGCCAGCAAATGATGAACAGCAAGAGCACAGCAAGGACCAGCATGGTGGCTCTCCTCTCTGTCTGGACTACCTTCATTTTTCGTAGCTCACTGCTTCGTAAGGCTTTGATGATTTGCACAGTGCAATAGGTAATTACACAGAATGGGATCACAAACCCCACAATATTCAGCAAGCAGTTGTTTGTGGGCTCCCAGTAGGTGGCTGGATAAAGAAGAACGCAGGCTGTGATGTTGTATTCTTCATAATAATGCAGATTTCGAAACACCATTGTAGGTGAACACATGAGCAATGCACATGCCCAGATTACAAAACAATTCCATTTGGCACAGACAGTTCGTCTCATTCGTCCAACAGACATGGTTTTCACCAAGGCCAGGTAGCGGTCAATACTCACTAGTGTCAGGAAATAAATGCTAGAATATAAGTTCATGTGACTCATAATGTTGATGGCTTTACAGAGAAACAGGCCAAAAGGCCATTGAAAATTATTAGAAATATTAATGGCCCAGAAAGGTAAAATACAGACCAACATCAGGTCAGCAAATGCCATGTTTGCTAGGTAAATTTCAGCCACTGTGCATCTACTCTTGTGGAAACACAGGACGGTGAGCACAAAGGAATTTTCTATTGATCCCAGAATAAATATAAACCAGAGGAATGCAGGCTGAAAATCCTGTAGCCATTTCCATACATCTGCACTGACACATTGATCTATCTGATGCACTCCTGAATTATTGTGGAAATATGCCGGACTGACTCTGAACTCCTGTGTGGTTGTGTTGTACAGCTGTGTAACGTTTTCAGTTGTGATGGAAACCATTTCTGTGAAGAGAAAAATAGGTGACAAGAGATTGCTACATCTAGCTCATTGCTGCAAAAGGCACAATAAGAAAAGCTGTCTCTGATTTTCCTAATGTCCTAGATAGCTTTTGGACAGGCTTACATCTCCCTGGGTTGCTTTCTGATAGGCGTTGGGCATGTCTGTGGAATGTTTCACAGACAGCATTGCTATGGACTGCCTGGACCAATTTTGGGCAAGTGAAGCAGAGGGGATGTAGGAACAACAGATACTGTTATGAATGGGTTAACTGAAGAGAACATTTACCAGCCTTTATTCACTAGAACTGAGCTGCAGCAAGTCTTTGTTCGTTCTTTGAGGACGTTTATCATTAGTTTGTCTTCTTATATTTTTATTTCATTAGGCATGGTCTCCTAAAGGATTGTACCTTGTGTCTCAGGTTGCTCATGGTAAAGCTGCTAGTTCTGTGTCACGTCTGGCAACATTTTACACCCTCCCCTGCAGAGCAAGAATTGAGTGGAATTTAGTGGTGCTCTCTCCCCGAAGAACACCATATATTTTCCCAAATATTATGACTGTACTATAAACAGACATTTAGTTTGCAGCTCTAGTTTGCATTGAGAACGCTGCGGGATCAGTGTTCGCCAGCAGTGTGCCTTTCTCAGCTTCTCCCTGAAATTGTCTGTGTATTTCTGTCTCTTTCTGCATTACAGTCTCTTTCTGCAGCCACGCCACAGAACAGATAAATGGTACAACCTTTATGAGGGAGCTCAGTTTTAAGAGGTATGCAGTGGATGGGTTAGAAGTTTGGCAGAGACAGTGGCCATCATACAAGCCAGGACGTGGCTGCAGAAAGGCTGCAGTCAGCCAGCCTGGGTGCAAGAGCACAGTCTGAAAACCAGAACACTGTAAACATTCTACAGATCCGAACAGCCTTGGATCTTAAAGGGAGATTTTTACTGGCAGAAAAGTCAGATGTGTACTTGAATGTTACTAAAACCAAACAGAAGTTGAGTGTGCAGCATCACTCACTACTGATAAAATGTTAACTGTGTTTTCTTGTTGTGCTCTTGGATAATGAATGCTGAGGTAATATTCAAATGCAAGTTTGGCTTCCCAGATCTGTACATAAAATTCTCTGGGCTGAGTGACAGAAATACTCTTTTTCCAGGTCTTTACAATAACCACTCTTTATATTATCATTTGATTGGAGGATTTTCAAATGTATTTTTAATTAAGACATTTGTCCTATTCAATTGGTAACTCGGCAGTGAAAAGAGACACACTTGCAATTCCTGAAAGGATGGAGGTTCTTATTTGTTTTCTGGTTGCTGGAATTGTTGGCTGGTAAGTGTGAATGCTCAATATGCATACAGAAATTTGGCTATTGGTTGCAGAACTGATGAAAAATGGTGGTCATATTTTGTGTGCTTTCTGTTACAATGTAGCACTTAATATTTCAAAGCCCAACTTGTGTGGCTGTGAGAGGCGCCACGAACGAATTGCAACAGCAGTTTCAAGTCTCCCTTTCTTTCTACGCAGGCACTTTTCACTGTAAAAACACATGGGAAGTGAAATACTAATGGATGCCCAACAAGAGGTCATCTGAGAATAGAGAAGTTCTGTTGCTTGATGCAATTATCAGAAATTGTTCCTTCTGCCAGTAGTAAGCTGTGAACCAGCAGAAAAAAATAAATTGTAAGTGCATGATTTTATACTCTGAGATTGGATGTATGCACATAATTAATAAGATGAGCATTAGTAATTAAGAGACTGGTCCTAAAGGCCGTGTTGGCTTTTTCTGTGAATTTCCTTCATTACATTAAATTACAGAATTTAATTTCCAGGAAATAGCAGCTCCAAAACTGCCTATTGATTTGTCTGTATTTTCTCTGCAATTAATCTCTTTTAGATTTTGGTTTTAGAAGGGAAAGACCTAAAATACTTTATCATGTTACTGTAGTCTAGGAAGAGTGTGCAGGTACTAGTTAAGATGTCACCACGTCCACGACATGGGGCTTCTGGCAGCCTGCCTCCTTGGTCCTTAGCTCAAGTCCTTCCATAATGCAATGCTAGAAATGAGGGAGTGAACAAGGTAAAATGTGCTAATTATCAATTTACAAGCCCTAATGTTTAGGGTTAAAATAATGTGCTCAATGGTATTCTGCATAGCACAGGAGACAAATTTAAGGTATGTGATTGCTGAATAACTTATGATTGACAAAGCCACAGCTTTGAGAAGGCAGTGATTTGCTGTTTTCTTGTCATATTTTGGTGAAAATAAATGTGACCCTTTCACACATTCTCTACAAATACATTGTGTGCAATGCAAGACAAGGACTTTCAATAGGATTTTATGTGACAGTTTTGACTGAAATACTGCCCAGCTGAAGTAATCTGTCATTACTAATTCTCCTGTGGGAGGTGAATTTTAACCTGATGGAGTTCACCTCCTGTTGTGAGTTACCTCCTCCTTGACAGTCTGTACAACCCACTGTCGTGGGTCATTATCTCATGTTGTTCTCTATTTTTCCTAATAGCATTGGGAACAAATGGCAAGGTTTTGATGGGAGGGGGCTTCAGGGTGCCCTGTGTGGGAGGCAGTCATGGCCTGGCCAGTGCTGGTGGCAGCCAGCCCTCACCAAGGCAGAAGGCTTTGGGGTCAGGTCACAGGGAATACTTTGGGTGTTGGCCAGATCCTGCCAATGCTGCAAGCGAAGAACCCCTGCAGAGGGACTGGGAAGAAGGGGTTAGTCTACTGTTGTATTGCCATTAGAAGCAGGTGGAGAAGGACTCCAAAAAGGTGTATGGTCACCAGTGCCATAGCCTGAAACTCTGAGGGCTGGGTAGAGTCACTAGGGCACCTTGGTGTCTCTTGGCAAACTCCTGGGATGTCCTGCTGTTCAAGGACTCACCCACACGTACTGCACTCTAGGGAGCACGCCAGAACACAGGCATGAGTTAGTCATCAAGCCAGGGATAACATAATCTGGAGTCCAGCAGAGTGGTTAATCTTAGAATGTGGAGGAAAAGGCCCCGTGATACAGCCATACATGCTGGGGCCTATGGAATTTCTTGGAAGAAAAGAAGGGGAATGTGATGAATTGGAACAAAAAGTCCTCTAAGGATCAAGAGATATGAGCTAAGGAATGGAAGGACAGGGGGAAAAAGTCAGAGCTCAGTTAATGCTGCTACTGGATAAATGCAAGCTCCAGCACAGCTTTACTCCCCAAATGGGATATGCTGCTTCAGGTGAATGATTTTCACCATCTGTTTTGGGTCTGAATGAAGCCCTACAGCTACTGAACTCATGACTTTATTAGTAATGTCACCGGTGTTAATCTTTCCTTGTACTATGCTAAACATTTTCTGTATGCTAAGATACAGTGAATAACTAAATGTCTCATGATGATCTCAGTCATGTCTTATACATGGACAAGTTCTGAAATGTGTAATAAGAATTCCGGTTATTTCAATGTTACCTGCAGTAATCTACTCTGTGGGAGTAATAGAGGGACTTTGTAAAGCATATTTTACAGCTGTTGTGACAGCTTTGCTGATTACATGTTTTGCTGAAACAAGGTGAGAAATTTGTAATTAGTTTATCCTGAGATTGTTGTAATTTTAACCTTACTAATTTAGACCTCAGAGGCAAGAGGTGGAGCCTAAAACAGATAAACGCTTTTATGATGTTAACTGCTATAATGTGGTTTGCTGGAGCAAAAGAAAGAATATTAAAAAGCATAGGTACACAGTCCTGATGTTCTCCTACACAGTCTAATTTGCAAGGACAAAGGATAGAGTGGGCCCAAGGTAGTCTTCTCCAAATGAGGAATTTCTTTGATGGATGATCATCCATGATGAAAGTTGCTTAGAAAGCAGCCTAATTTTCCATTTATTTCAGGGATTTCTTAGCAAGGCCATGTGAAGGATAGGTACAACATCCAGTCTGTAACATCCTTAGCAGAATTTTACAATTGCCTGGTTTGCTTTGAGTGCTGTCAGTGGCCAAAAGTGTTTTTAGATAGATGCAGCTGGCTTGCCATGTATCATGTTTAGATACATGTACAGCTGGCTGTAAGTGGAACAGAGGAGAGGAAAAGCTGGGAGGAAAAATATGGGTTTGAATTGTGGCTGCAAACTGAGAGAGGCACTGGCTGACTTCTGACGTGGTGATTTTTCAGAAGCCATATTAGCTAAGGAAAGAAACAGGCAAGGGCTGCCCCAACCTCTGCTGACTGTCTGCTTCTGTACAGAGCCCAACCTGCTTTAATGCTTTGTATTTTTTGTGTGGGCTTGTTTTGAGCATCTCTGAGCCCATCTTGGGCAGCCAAGTGTCCCCTGGTGGTTCCTATTTGCCAGGCAGCCTTGCTTCTTCATGCTAATGCAAAAGCTACAGTAAATGTAACACAGGAGCTGCCAGAGCTCTAAGAGGAAAAGGAGATCTGCCTGACAGATCTGCTGTGACTGAAATGGGAAATAGCAGGAGTTTAAAAGCTGCTGTAGGTAAGGGAGGTCTTCCACAGCATGGTCTGTGCAAGGAAACCTGTAAGTCCTGCTGACTCCATCTAAATACCACTGCTGCCCCAACGAGCTTGGTGTGTAAACCTGACAGATTCAGCAAGTTGTTGGGAGGCTGTAGGATGTCCCCTAAACTGCCTCGTTTGTGCCCATCAGACAGGTATTTGCTGGCCAAGAAAGGTGAGTTTTATTTTAACAGCTTTGGAGGATTTGGTTGCAGGACGACATCTATTTGTAGGAAAAGGAGTATTTTTATTTAGAAATAGGTTATAACAAAACAATTTCAATGCATAATTTCTCCTTCAGCTTCACACCAACAGGTCGAGCAGGCCTGAAGGACATGTAATGGGATGACATTAGCAGAGGCATTGCTCAGCAAGAATCCAAAGGTGTGCTGGAAATTGAGCTTCAGTGGTGGACTCCTAACATTTAGAATTTAGTACCAACAAAATTACAGGCAACCCATCCTCTTTATAAATTCTGTATCTCCTCCACAAGTTTTATTTTCAAAGATTCTATTTCAACCTCATATTCTTGTAACCTTTACTCCTGAAAAAAATCACCTTTGTCATCTATCCCCAGTTCACTGAGACTCTTGTTTCCATCTAATCCAAGCCCACTGAGAATGCTCGTACTCCCCTCTTTGGCTTCAGAATAGGTTTGTATCTTTGGCTGGATGAATATTGGAAGGTAGAATTCTGTTGCTCTTGTGGCATCTCTGAAACATGTTCTGAAACATTCTCTGAATGCCTTTTTAATTCTGTGTTACCGCGGAGGCATTCATTATTTTGGAGAGGTAGAAGAAGTATGGGAAACATTCCTAAAATGTTCTGCTTTTATGGATCCCACGACATTAATGCATAACACATTTTTTTCCAAGAATGAATCTCTAATGGGCTTTAGCACATTTGAGGTTGTAGTTCAGTGGACACTTTCTGTGGAAGTGTTAACTTAGAGGTTTCTTGCTCTTCATTCACCCTTCACTGTCCCTTTTACCTTGCTGCCCTCACAGTTCATGAGGCTTCAGGTTGAACCAGATTCAGGAACTCGACTGGGACAAAAATAACCTTGTAAAGGAAAAAATTATTTTAAACACAAATCAGCTCCATAGTTTGCCAGAAAATTAAGGCAATAAAGAAAATATACAGAGGAGCTACCTCTCGAAAGTGTAATTTTTAGATATTATTTATTGTGTAAGCTTGAAGCACACCGTGGAAAGAAATTATTGTTCTGCAGTTACCATTAAAGGCATCTACATCAACTATATTAGGAAAAATGGGGGGAAAAAATGTTATTCTGTTAAAGTAGTTATTTCAATAACAATGAGACCAAGGTGAGAAGAGGCTACTAATTTTTCTCCCTGTGTGGGGGAAAAAGCTACTCAATTCCAACTAAAGAAAGGTGTGGAGAGAACAGAAGTCCAATCAAGTGTAATGCAGCACTTTGCATAACACATTTTTTTCCAAGTGGAAATCTTGAAGGTTCTTACTTTACACTCTCCAGGGTTATAATTTCCTAAAAAAATATCCTATACTTTTTAGCTTTCAAGACTTGGTATGTTATTTTTTAATGGTCTTTATACAATTCAGTCAATAACTGTGATGACTCTGGCAAAGGGTATCATCTCTGTGTAAAATAGTTATAACTGAAATGGAGAACAGCTTGGCTGGACTGTGGTGAGAACTGGAAGAAGAAGGGAAATATGAACTGGTTCAGAGTACTGTCCTGATCACAGGACCTTTGTATTAGAGAAAGGGCTCATCTAATTATAAAGTGTTGATTTAGTTCAGATTTGGTGATGATGTTTGAGTCAGTCTGTGTTTGACCCCTGCTTGCTACCATCAATATTTTAGAACCTTTTCTACTAAAGATGACCTCCAAAATGTTGCAAATGTCACCAAAACTGGATTTTGCTGTCATGCTGAAAGAGCAGATTTAGTACAAGAAATCAATTTAATCTGAGGTAAGAAATAATAATTTCAACATTAGAGGCTCTTTCAGGATCAAAACCCAGAATCTGCAAGTTTCTCCAGCCACTAAATCATTAAATTGCAGCCTTGTAATCCTCAGAAGTTTCAAAGATTCAGCTGTAAAAGACCAGAGTAGCATAGCCTGATTCTGGAGCTGACCCAGCTTTTAGCAAGAGGTTGGCATATGGACCTTCCAACCCACATTATCCTAAATTCCTTAATTTGCGCTTCTCATGCTGATAAATGAAAATTCCAGATGGATTAATGCTAATAAAAAAAGAAAAATCACAGAATCGTAGAATGGCTTGGCTTGTAAGGGCTTTAACGATCATCCAATTCCAGCCCCCTGCTGTGGGCAGGGAACCTTCCATTAGACCAAGTCCCTGGTTACTTAAAGCTGAATATCAGCAGCGAGTGCCCTCCTTTGCTGGAATTTTCTACCTCACCGAGGTGCATTTGCTCCACACGGTTCCTTAGGAAGCTATGCAGGTTTTGTTGAGAGCGCTATGGGAACCAGCCTTCACTAAAGTATTTATGTTTTTAAAATTATTTTTAATTTTGGGACGAAAAACTGGTTCATCTAAGTCACAGAAGGAGCCAGAGAGAAGTTTTTCTTGTAATAGTAGGGATTTTCAGCAGGAGGAACGCGGCAGTGTGGGTATCAGGGAAGCAGAGCCTGCACTGCCAGGAGTTGAGAGGCCAATACTGGTGACTGAAGTGTGCTGTGTTAGTCTTCTGTATCAGGACTACCATGTGCTACACTGGGCTGCTGGAGCCAGCTTTCAACCTCTACGTACTGTTATGTTTACCCTTCTGGTCATTATGGTGCTTCAGTTACGTGGCTAGAAAAGAAAGAATATCCCTAAGAGATAAAAAGACCTGGAATAGTTAAGCAGAGACGATCAGGCAGTGAAGCAGGAGGGATGAACTGGAAATTAAAATAGAAATATACATTTCTTGACAGCTTGGTCTGGCATATTAAAGGGGAGTTTTGCCTCTTTTTGCACAGAAAACCTGAGTAGCTGCATTCTGTGTGTACAGAGGCAATTAAAAAATTTGTTGATTCTGAGGGAGAGCAGCAGCCAGGTACTAGGAAGGCAATTCAGGTGCTTGGATATGGGCATTTTGGAAAGTACAGGCTATCTGGGATGTCTTCATGGGGTTGGTATATGATACAAGACCTCTGAGAGGTCTTCTGGAGACAAGACACCCTGGAGTTTTTGGAGCACCCAAGACCCTGCAGGGGCTCTTTTACCTCTTATGTTTACACTGAAATTCGAGCATGGGAAGCATAACTCCACTGTAAAAGTAGCAAATATTTAGGCTTAACAGAGCTTTATAGAGACTATAAAATGGAGCATTACAGCTGTGAAATGAAATGCAGAATAATAGCAAAAGAAGATATGGAAAAGAGTTTCCTGGAAATTAGTCCTTTAAAACAATCCCAGTTTTCAGAGATCAAAGGGATAAACTGCTGATTTCTCTCAGAAGAAATGGTTAAAATATGAGTTTCTGATTTTTAAGAATTAAAAAAAGGCAATAAAGAGGGCTTAGGGCCGTATTTGAAATTAATGAGTCTGAGTAGTGCTCAATGTATTGGACCTTGACTTAGCGCTGTTTTTAAGGAAAATTTCTGCTTGTCTTTTGGAAGAGTAGGAATGCTGTGTAAAGCTCTGTGGTGCTTCAACAAGAGATATAGCAGATGAACTACAGGGAAAGTTTTTGGTTTTATTCTTTTGAGTTTCTTCTGACAAAGTTATCTGGGAGAAAAAAACTCAAACCTACATCCATACACTACTTTTTGCTTACTTTCTGACCTTTTAAAAATCTGCATGTTCATAGCATCTTTCTCATTTCTGAGAACTCTGTATTCCCTAAAGTTGACATAAAGGCCATCTGTATTTTAGTTTTACATAACTATCTCAAGGGCAGTGTATGCTAAAATTGTTCAGCAAGAAATAACTTCTTAAATTAACCATTTTCCTTTCAGAAATATGTCCTCTTTGTTCTCAGAATTACAGAGAAGAGAAACACACATTTAATCAGAAATGTGCTGCCATACAGGTCTGATCATCTATATTTCCCACTGTAATATTTAGAAATGCTATGTATTACTGTAATAAGTAAGCAGTAATTTTACGAAGAATACTTTACAAAAGTGAGTGGATTCAGTATCTCCTGGTTTTTTTTTCTCCATTTTTCGCATGGGCTGTTATGAGGCTACATGGGCACATCCAGCCAGCAGTAAGCACAAGGACTAGAGGGAGCACTCTTGCCACAAAGATTTAGTCTCAGTTTTGTTGCATGTGTTAACTCAGTGGGCTGTTCTTTGGAGCTATGAAACTCCTCTTGTATGGAAATCTTTCAAAGATCCTGGACTGTAGAAAATACCCCAGCAAAACATTGCTGTTGGTGATACACTGAATGAGAACATTCCTTTTGCAGAGAAAGTCCGCATCAAAACATCATTAAATGAAAAAGGGAAGGGTATAAGCAAGTAAGTAATACAAAATGCCAAATCCATTGAACACAGCTCTAGAGTTGTTATGAAGCATATCATAGCAAGGCACAGCTTGGATGAAGGAACAACATATGAGGATAAACAATACACCTTCTGCTAATATTAGAGAGAGTTTATCAATAAAAGTAAAGTAGATCTGCAGCTGTGGGGCCATCAAGAACTGAAAATGTGATATGTACAAAACATGTGCATAGTGATGTGCTCGCAGCAAGAATCCCCTAAGTTAAATTTAGACCTGAATACCTGGTTTAGCATTTTGTTTTCCTGAAGATTTCTATTATGTTAATGCTGTGCAGCTTTCCCCTTCCCTGAAGCAGAACTTCCTGTATTTCTCAGCAGCTTTTATTATTGTAGTTCATGAGCAGAGAAAGAAGTTTAATTCAAAAATTATCCAACTGCTCTGAAAACACTTATCACTGCCTTTCACCTCCTCCCAGCACACACTTCGATTTCTGCTATTCAAACATCTTAGAGATTTTAAGCTGTTCTGATTTACAGAGTTATTTTCCCCCCGTCTCCAGCTTTCTCAAAACAGTATATGTCTACAAAGAAATGAAGTACATGAAGGGATTAAATCTAAGTGTTAAACAAACATAAGGCAGTTTGTTCTTCTCTTTGAAGTCATTGGGCAGATGAAAGATCTATTTCCAAATCTCTATTCTGTTTAACTTGGAAAAAAATCTGGAAATTAGGAGATTCACACACTTGTATACTAAGAGGCTACAAGCTTATTGAATAATGTTGATTGAGAGTATTTATCTTTATGAAGCTATTTCCAGTTAGTATAAATACTTAAATAAATGTTGAATCTGAATCTTCCATCTTTGGAAATATCATCAGTTTTGAGGTCTATAATGTCAATCTCACAACCTCTTCTCCCTCTCCTTGTGAATACTTGGTACTCTTCTCAAGTCTTTAATTCTTCAGGGTTTTGATCTTTGTGATCCAAAAGCCCAACTCCTGCTCCCTTATACTTAATGTGACTCTGCTCCTCAGCGTGATGTTAGGAGTCACCAGAAGCCTTGTGTGTCCCTGAACCAAGATGATAATTTTCTGACTCTTAGCAGCAAAGCACATATATCCTGCACAACACAAGTCACAGCTGGATCTACAGTTTTCTGTGTGTATTGTGGTATGTTTACTCAAAATGTTTTGACAACTGAGAAGGAAAATATTCAACCAGGAGAAAACTGACCACAGGCTCACTCTGCAAGGCTAGCAGAGTATTTTGGTTTGGTTTTTTGGCATTTCCCATATGAGAACGGGTAAGGTTAACCATGAATACTCATTGTCCAGAGCTCAGACAACAACTAGCATTTAGGTTAGTGTCAGGAGAGAGAGAAATCTAGGAGCTGCAGTAGGAGTGGGGCTGCAAAAGCACTGCAGGAGTGAAGAACAGTCATCCACATGAATTTATGCTTGAGAACATTTTCATGGGAACCATGCATGGAGCAAGATTCAGCCCACACCTAGAGTTCAGATTAGGGCTGGGGGAGTCACAGGCTGTGTCTGCTCTTTCAGAGATAGGGTGAACCCTGTCAGGCTTGTGCATGTGTTTATCATGCTTCTGACACTGAGTCTTTTCAGTCCTCTTTGTTTTCCCATGCATGTGATATTGGGTCAGCCTACTTTTGCATGCTGCTACCTTGAGCTTTGTTGCTAGCATTTGCTTTCAGAAAGCTCTGAGCATAACACTGAGCTTAAGGTCTATCTACTGCCATGTCTGACTTGTGGTCTTTTGGCTTTTGTTCACTTGATTTTCCTATTTGGTTCAAAATGATGTTTTGTATTTTCTATCGTTAGCTTCTATCGAAGGCCTCCTGCGAACAGGAGCAATGATCAGATTGTGGTTTGCTTACATTTTAAAGATTTACAGTTTATGCTCGACATTGGATCTGTTGCTGAGAAGATGACCATCTATTAACATGATTTATTCCTGTTCCCAGCTGGTTCACTGCCTAGCTTGATATCTCTCCCCCACGGAACTGTCTTGCAAGCCAAACTGAGCATTTGTACAGGGAGAGAAGCAGCCAAAGCAGTGCTTGGAGTTAAAGCAACATGCCTTGGCCTCAGGAACCTCACAGGGCTTCCTGTTGGGTGACTGCTGGAAAACCCCATCTTGACTGCTGCCAACTGTGGAGTTGAAATTTTGCATGTTCCTTAACACTCCTGCACTCATGGTGTCTGACTACCAGGATGAATGATCACAACTTGCACACATTAAACTACAAAGAAAAATAAGAGACTATAAACTTCCTGAGTTCTATAATATGATGCGTAGATTTACCAAATTGGAACAAAGTCAAAGGTGGTTGTATCTACTCCCCCAAGCTCTGAGTCACCACAGGAATTTTCTGTTGTAGACGAGGGATTGCTGTACTACATCATCACTACAAAATGCAGTGCTTAACACACACTAGCATTGTAAGACCAATTTAATATCCATTGCAGGATTGTGATACCATGTGAAATGGCATGTCTGATGGTATCAAACAGTAATTGTACTGTGCCTCGCAAATGGCAGACAATACCCTAAGCCCAGTGAATAGCTAAGGTATCCAGCGATAAAGAAGTAAAATGCTAGTGATCATATCAAGAGTAGCTTGTGCAGCTAGATTATATTTCTTAAAGTGAGAGTTTCCTGCTTTAGAAAACAGCCTTTCCTGAAGCCCAGACAGCTCAAACCTATTGCAAGAACCAGGCCAAAACCAGCTAAGCTGGAAAAGAAAGAGGTGAATTTTCTTAAAATTTAAATTAAATTAAAATTTAAATTAATTAAAAATTAAAAGAGGCTGATGAAAGCTTTTGGGACATGGGCTGGAGGAGCTGAGCCATTCCTAGTGTGGGTTCTGAGAACTTGGGGTTCAGCTAGTTTTGTTAGTCGTGATCTCAGTATGAAAGATGGAAGAGCACTGATGAACCATGCCAGTAAATTGCTTGGAATCTTTGTTACAGAGAACAATGGAATGTCCTGAGGAGAGAAGTGGATGATATTAGTAGACCCTCAGAGGTGGAATGGTAAGAGGAAAAGGCTGTAAGTTCTGAGGCATATCAGTTCCCCAAGAAGATTGTGATGTGTAAGTGACACTCCTTTATTCACTTTTCTGTAGTGGAAGCACAGAAGAGCTGACCAGCAGTGCACAAAGATCCACTCACTGCTCCCTCACTGATGTGCACGTGGATGTCCTCTAAAGCTTTGCTATTTGATGTATTACTCCCACCAGACCTCTTCAGCTCAGTTTAGCCACGCCTTTGCCTTAGCAACTGAAATACTGGTCTTTTCCCTGGGTAGCAGCATTAGGTTCTCATGACTAAGAAAAATGTGAAGGTCTAATGGCCAAATAGTATTTGTCACTATTGGTCCCTCTGAGGATTAAATACTTAATGGAGAGATTTGCCTTTCATATGAACTGGCTCTGTGCCCTGAAAGCACTTTACTTCTAGCACCTTGAGGACGTTTTGGCAGCCATTTAGGAAAAAAGAAGAGATTTGCCATCTCGAGTGCCTCCAGTCCCTATAATATTTACGCTATTTTCACGTATTTTCAATAATGCAGCATTTTCTGCACATTTTCACCACTGTCTGTCACAGGTGTGGCCTTTGAGGAAAGCCCAAGTGTCTCCAATAGCAAAGAGCTCCCAAAGAAGCTCACAGTATGTGGCTGATTGGCTGTTGTCCCAAAGTCTAATACTGATTACTTTGACAGCTGCTACTTTCCTCATTTCTTATCATACAGGTAACTGATTGTTTCACTCTGCTGCAATTAGGAAAACATAAAAGATGTTTTAACCTGTCACCTTATGTCTGAAAACCACATTTGCAACTACTCAGTCATCTCTGCCAGCAGCTGGAAGTGTTTCAGTCACTACTGCAGTTTCCATTGCTGAGCCACAGCATGGCTCTGTGCAAGCAGAGGAGTCCATAGCACAGAAGGCATCACAGGCAGAATATGTCCTTCCTGTAAATTAGTAATAATGCCTTGTGTTTTTTTAATGCCTTTCACCACAGGGATATATGGATGGCTTTGCTGAGTAATAGTGCAGTTTTCAAACAGCACTTCAGGCTCTGAAAACAGGATAGGCTTGAAAGTATCTAACTATAACTATATAACGCTTAAGTGAAATTACAGCTTTAATTTTAAGCAGGTGGCATTCAGAAGAGATGATACTTATGTTCAGGTTAGCACCTGTAACACATGGGTTTCTGAAGATGGTCCTAGTTTAATTTAGAACTTTTGACAACACCCACACTAAATTATAAACTCAGATTTCAACTTCCTGAATAGGTTTTCTCATGGAGCATCTCAGAGGATGATCCCCAGCATCACTGATTTTTGTCATGGAAAGCAATACAAATGTGCCATGATACCCATTTTCTAAATGGCAGGTTGTCTTTATTAAAGAATTGGAGGGTTTTGTTTGTTTGTTTATTTTAAATTTCATATTCTTTTAAAAAGTAAAATCAGAGTGTGGCAGTGCAAGCAATGGTAAGTTCCCTTCTCAAGAAGAAGCCTAGTCTGTAATTTGCTTCACTTCTTAAATTATAAACTTCAGAAAGCCATTTTGCCTTGTCCTTCCTAGGTCAAACACTAGATCCTGCTACGCTGTTGTTGTTTCTTGAGCAGCTGGAACAGTCATTTCATATTATTTTCATATATCTGCTGTTCACTTAGCCAGTACATGAAGTATTTGCAATTGGAAAGAGGTCAGTTTTCAGACAGCATAGTTAGAAATCACCACACTCTATATATTGTAAAGAAAAGCTCAAAACCAGATGTAACTGTTAGAAATGGTGTGTAAATCACACTATAGTGAATTTCAAACTGTATTGCAATTATCTTGATAGTAACAGCAGATAAAAATTAGATATAATGCAAATGGAGCCTGTTTTTCTACTGAAAACGCAGGGGAACTCTAATGATAACAGTTCTTAAGTGAGAATACACCCTTTTTTTATTGAAAGGACTAAGTATTCAAATACATGCTGATAGAGATTTTGTGATTAAACTGTATAAACATAGATATGACTTTCAACACTGAGAGATCTGGAAGGTGCAGGACATTTCTCCAGCTGAGAAGTAGTGTGATTTACAGTGTCCATTTACAGCTGACAGTGTTTGGATGACAATTTTTTTTTTTGCCTTTGCATGCTTTGCCAGTGCTGAAATTAAATTGTGAGTTAATTTATTGTTATCCCTTTATTAGCAACAGGAGATGACAGAGCCCTGCTGGAACCTGGTGCAGACAGTTTGTTTTTCACTCTGCGTACACAGGTTTCGAGCACTGGTGTTTGCAAAGAAGATATGTCCTATCTGCTCTTTCTAGAAGATCAGACCCCACAAAAAAATACAGGGTAACAATTTAGTTAGGGAGACAGATTCCCTTAGCACCTGCCACAGCTCTTTCAAAGGACTACTGTACCCAAAGCTAACAAAAAGATAAAGTTTAATGTCTTTGTCATTGACATAGACAGTGGGATCGAGTGCACCCTCAGCAAATTTGCCAATGACCCAAGCTGTGTGATGCAGTTGACTGACTCACTGGAGGCAAGGGAAGCCATCCAGAGGGAAGGAATTCCACCCAGAGAGAAGGGATGCTTGAGAGGTGAGCCTCTGCAAACCTCAGGAGGTTCAACAAGCCAAGTGCAAGGTGCTGCCTCTGGGTTGGGGCAACCCCTGATATCAACACAAATTGGGGGATGGAGAGCAGCCCTGCCAAGAAGCACTTGAGGTTCTGGTGGATGAGAGGCTGGACATGACCCAGCAACGTGCACTCACTGCCCAGAAACCCAGCTGATGTGGGCTGCATCCAAAGCAGCGTGGACAGCAGGGTGAAGGAGGGAATTCTGCCCCTCTGCTGTGCTACAGTTAATGGATCATGTTTTCTGATACCTTAAACTCACATATTAGTACAGCTACGTAGGAGATAGTTTTTAAAGTGTTGGAGGAGGAGAATTTTCTTTTCCTATTAAAATGACTATCAAAACAGAAAATTTCCGGAGAAATTGATTTTAAAAGAAAGATTTTTCACAGAAGATTTGGGTAATTTAACAGAAAAAATATTTTAAAGTTGTCATTTCTTATCTTGAACAAAGGAGAACTGCTCACAGTTTACCAGGCGACCCAGATCCACTCTTGCTCTCTCTAGCCAAATAAAGAGTTTAATATCTGTACAAAGTGGAGTAGTTCCAAAAAAACCCCAGAGACTGCAAGAGCCCAATTCGCTAAAGTTTATCCTTCAGGCACTTACTTAAGAAGGAAGATGCCTCTTTCAAAATCCTTTATCAGTGCTCCCCATTCCCAGGCAGATTTAGCCACTGTGTGTTCATTTGTTCTGTGGTTTGTTTTCTTGCTTTTGCTAAAGGGTCAAGACCCTTCACCAGTTTTTCTCTGGGACAGAAATATTGTCTTCTGACCAGCTTTGTTAATTTTAAAAGATATTCTGATTTAAGTTAATCGTGTCACCTTTGAACTTGTGTACCCTCACTTTTGCCACCACTGTAGCAGAGAAAGCGCTGTGTAGAATTGTGTGCGACAGTTTTCTGCAGCAGGCAGCAAAGGCTCTAGCCAGGATGTCAGGGCAGGAAGAAGTGAAGGGGAAATGAGCGGATGTGAGCTCTGGAAAGCAACATAATGCGACTAAAGGAAACAGAAGAAGCACTGCTGTTGGGAAGAAAGGAAGGATGAAGAAGGAGAAATGTTAATGATGAAATGGAAGGAAGGAAAGAAGGGAAAAAGAGGAGTTTAATTTCCCAAGAGGGAAAAGGGAAATTTCCCTCCAAACCAAACAATGAATATGGATTCTTGCCTAAGTCAGGTATATGCCAGTCTTATGAGAGCTTTATCTGAGATTTTGATTTAAAGTGTTAGAAAACTTAGGTACACACAGTACTTAGTACTCACACAATTTGGATCCATGTTTTGCCCAGCTTCAAAATAGTCCAAAATCTGAAATGGTTTGATTCTTATATTCAAACTCTCCGATTTTTTTAGAGTAGATTTATTCTAAGGCAAACTTTATTAATATGCTATATTGAACGCTTTTTTAAAACCAGAGACTAGTGTGCAGTGGAAACTGCTTAACTTGTCTATAGAAATACATGATGCAAAGAGTAGAAGAATGGAACCCCAGATATCTCATACTGTACAGTTAGGAGCTGTAGTATGATTTAAATGCCAATTTGTAGACTACATGTGTTGTAGAAGAAAATGAATTGCTGTCTTCTTACATTTCCAAAAAAGACTGTTTCCAAAGTGTTGCCGGAAACACCTACACAAAAGTGACTCCACTTTGTTACTTCTACTTCCTTCTACTTCTGGAAAATACCCATTTTGCTGATCCAAATGACTGGAATTTATGAGCTATAAGGTGACTTTTTTTAAATTAAAAAAAAGAAAAGTTCTCAGAGGAAACATATAATCAGAAGGTGAGGTTGACTTATGTGACCTGCCTCCACATGCTGTTTTTAAGAAAATGTGTGTGTTATAAATTAAAACTTCTGTGACCAATATCCCAGCCATTCATCAACTGCATTCATGTCTGATTCATTATGACTAATTTAGTCAGATTGCACTAGTATAATTTTGAAAATGAACTTGCAACTCAGAAGAGAAAAAAAAAAAACAAGTATGGAGAAAACTCTTACATTTTAAACTGGTTGCCTTATTCTGGTAAATAGCTATTCCAAATTCTTTGTCTTATTTGAATTTGCAATTTACTGTAAATCTAATAGATTGCAGGCTTGGAAGCAGATAACTGCTTTTGCTTATTTATCCACCCATGAGGCATAGTCCCAGATCCTCATGACTTGGGAAATTTTGGCATTAACTGAGAGAAGAAAAAAAGATCCTTGCCCAGGCAAAAGAAAATAAATTTAAAAATGCAACTGGTGATTTGAGCCTAATAGATGGACACATCAGAAATGGCAGATGAAAGTATTTGTTTTGAACAGTGTAAAAAATCTGGGAGGAAAGTTATGGAGGTTTGATATAGGACTGTCCCCTAGCAATGGGTGGGACAGGTCTGCATGGATATGAAAAGGAACATGTAGAAGATTCTAAATATGTGATTCTAAATAAGATTTTAAATATGTGTTTGTGTGTGTATATATATATATATGTCTATATGTGTACAGAGAGGAGAGAGAATTTCTACAAAGCAGACATTTCCTGGTCACCTTCAGAGCCTCACACCATTTGTCTGCCCTTTTGCTGTTTACTCAGGGAGAAAGTGGCTTGTGTGCACTCCTGGCACTAGAAGGACCAGGCACAAGAAACCTTTCTAGGTGATGCCAAGGTAAACAGCCATCTCTGAGCTGGTCCTGAACAGGTAAATCAGGATTCTGCATGAGGAGCATGTGAGAGAGCTTCCCAGAGTACAAACACTGTCAGGTGGGTTTGTTTTAGGTGACTCAATGAGAAGAAATAGAGAAATAAAAATTCACCCTTGAGCTCAGGTGTCAGACAGAGATGAGACCATTATGATAAATAACCTGATGCACTACGCTGGTTGTAAGATTCATTGGCTGAAGTTCAGTGTCGAACTGAAGCTGTGCAGTTACAAAGGCTAAAATTTGACTTGAAGTGTATTATGTGTCCCAGAACCAGGTTTATCTTTGTGATAGGTAAAGGAACAGATATGGCATACATTTTTTTGTAATCTCCTAATTTCACTGCTAGGAAAATTGCCTTTCACAGACCTTTACCTCTGGAGAATAAGGCCAGAAAAAGAGAATGTGTCAATGATATGTTTGTTAAGCAGGCTACCAGTGAGCAAGTCGCTCATTTCTGCTAATATATAATAAACATATAATAATATATTTCTGCCAGGACCTCATCTTCTATAATCTGTCATTACTCTGCTGATGCTGATTTGGAGGGCACTGCAAGCATTCAGTCCACCTGAGGATCTAGCCTGTGTGGCTACTTGTATGTCACTCCATCTGGTTGTTTTCTTGGTGAGCTTTTTGCTACTGTCTAGCAGGTAGAACCAGGAGGTCTGCAGACACTGCCACACTGCCTGTATTACACTGATTGCCAGAGGCTTTGGGAATAATTAGTGTGTGAACTCCTGCAAGTTTATAATCTAAGGGGAATCCAAATATAATACAGACTAGAATATGGCTTATTATAGGGAAAGACTGCTGCAGAAGGAGGTGAGTGGTGCATGCAAAGCTGAGACAAAATCTATCAACAGGTACTGCAATGTTTCTGTCATCCTGCTTACTTGTTTAGGGATCAGGTTCCAGGTTTGAATTATGAAGGCTTAACAGTTGCTTTTTGTAAAAATGCTCAAGGCACCTGATGAAACACTTCCAGTTTATTGGCCTGCCCACTACCTGTAGGGAGTTTACCCTTCACATCAGCAAAGTGGCACATTGCTGTGCTCCATGTGTATGGGCAGAGGGACCTGCTGTCCTTCTTTTGTAACCCATGACACTTCAGAGCAGCAGTGCTTCAGTCAGTCAGACAGCTGATAGGAAATCTTACAGCCATGGCAAAGGGACAGACCACCTCCACGCAGGGCCGTGGTCCCCAAGGGCTTATTCCTTTCTGCCAAGGCAGGAACACTGTAGGAGGAAAAGCATCTATGACCAGTTCTGCCCCTGGGCATGTATGCATAAATCCTGTTAAGGTTAAAAAGACCTGATTCCTCTACCATGGATCACTCACTTTTTTTTTTTTTTTTGGTGGCATTTAACTGTAATCTCAGATAACATGAGTGGGAAAAATGGATTTCTGCATTTTGACAGCTCCACTCTCTGCAAATTAACCGTAGTCTGAAGTGTGTCTTTGCAATACTATCACCATTCTGGCATACCTTATTGCGTAAAGCTACTGAATCTGCAAACCTGGATGATCAGATTTGTTTGCAGAGATCACACAAACCAGCCCAACCTTGCTGAATCAAGTTGAGGAGTTAACATGTAGGGGACTTAAATATAGCACAGCAGCAAAAGTGAGTCAAATCCACCCTTTCAGGGAACACCAAAAGTCCTGAAGTATTTTAGTGAAGTTTGGTATAGCAGCTTTGTCACAACGTCTGAATGCTTTGGACTTGCCTATCATCAGACTGAAGATAGGTACTTCCAGCAGGCAACTTTGCTCCTCATGTTTCTCTGGTCTGTGTTATACTTGTGCCTGTATCCAACAGTTAACACTCCTAAGTGGGGTGTTGGACCATGACCAGAGTCCCTCAGTCCCAGTTCACTAGCTTTACTTCTAAGTAAACAAGGTGTCACGGCTGTGGTGATCACAAGCAGTTACAACCTGATCTGTGTGAAGCCAACCTGTAGGGCCCAAATTTAAAGTACTGCTCTCATCCTCTGTGCTTTCCCACTGTGGCTGAGCCTATGGGGCTCAGGGCTGGCACAGCACTGGGATGCCCTCTCCTCCCTCTATCCCTGCTCAGGGGCACCCAGCTGAAGGGAGAAGCTGGTTCAGCCATGTGCCTGCCACCCCTTTGTGAGTCAGCAGCCAAAGACTGCTCTAGGGTGTGATTCCTTAGTAATTCCACGTTACTAAAGCCCAGAAAGGGCTGGCAAAGGACAGCTTTTGTCTCCACTTTGAAGTGCCCTGTTCCTTTACAGCTGTGTGCCGGCCAGGCAGAGACATAACTTTCCATCTCAATGTATGCAGTAAGCTAAATGCAAGAAGGAAGGAAGATAAGCCTCTTGATAAGGTAGGGGGAAATAGGGAGTTTTAAAAAACTGTGAGTGAAAATAGAACAAGGCTTATGAGTAATTTTAAAGGAAAGTAGACCTTTAAGCTCAATGGCATTTTTCCCTGTGTTTTTTTTTTTTTTCACTTCATATAGATTAGCATTGCTAATGGGTTCAGGTGTACTTTTGCCGTTGATTTGGTTACTGAGAGGGAGTTTGTTTTGAAAGCAAAGCTCTATTCTCTGATAAGTTTTCCTAGACTTGTAATATGATTGGTTTTTTCCTACTGTGACTTTAAAAACTGTGGTATTTGAGTGCTTAAGAAATTTGTGCCCCCTTCTTTTAATGAAAAACAGATTATCAAACAATGGCTGTTCTTAAACAAGAAATTTTAGGGTCTTTGTAATGAATGTCCTAAAATTCTCCCAAATTCCTTTTGTTTTCTGCCTGAGAAAATACTTGAACTATTATATAGCTACGAGAATTTTTAAAGCTCTTTTCCTGTGCAAGGATGAAATGCTTATTTCAGGAAGCTCTAACTCAGTAGGAAAGGCGGTTCTTTTGTTAGATTGTCGGTACAAAATGTTCAGGTAACACTGAGTAACTCAATTAATCTTGTTCTTGCATGTCCTAAAAGGCCCAGAGGAAAATCTGACAAAGATTTTCTGGAGATCTGGTCTCTGGTCTGCTATTCCAAGGTCTTTATTAACTTGGGTATATTTATTCCTTCTGTTTGTGTTTTCACTATTCACACGGAAAACAAGACAAATACATCTGGAAGATGTATTATAACAAGATAAATGAACCTGGAGTACTCAGATGCTTCTCTTAATTGTACTCTTAATGATTGCACATTATCAGAGACCAGATAAAAGTCTTATGACTGATATTACTCGATATGCTGATACTCAATCTTAGAGATGTGTGAAAATAGAGATTTCTTTTACCTAGATAACTGTCTTCTAATTTCTAAGAAAGTATGTAGAGCTATTTAATATAAAAATCTACCCCTCTCTTAGGGGGGGTAAGATTACATACAGAACATTAAAACAAGAATTCTAATGGCTAACTATTTGAACAGTTTTGGCTTTATGGCTATTTGCTATTATTACACTAAGAAGGCTGCTTAGGATACTGACTAATGGAAAATGAATAGCTGAAAATATAGCATATTTTGACCTTTGCTCTTCTTGTTATATGATTCTGATTACAATACCACTACTAAGCTCTTTGTTTTCATCAGTACCTTAAAAATCAAGCTCCTACTGATTTTTTATTTGCATACAGATTTTAAAAAGAACCTAATAATATGTCTTAAATGTCATCCAAAACCTTTCTTCTTTGTAGTATTAGTAAAAGTTTCAAAGGTTTAGCCTCTGCCATTCAAACAGTGCAGATGAGATAGGTTAGCAGTGTAATGTACACACACTTGCACTTCCACATCCTGCATAACAAAGTTTACCATCAAAATAATAAACAGAGACAAAATTATCAGCATGTACAGAAAAGAATTAACTCTGTTTTCTCCCTACTATTTAGTAGGTAATTTCTCAGCTACAAACAAAGTTAGTTGCTTGTACTTTCTGATTATTTTTATGAGATGAAAGAAACGGTGCCCATGGTGTGATTACAGACAAGAAGTGTCATCTGGATTGAAGAAATCCTTACCCTCCAGTACATGGGACAGTATCTGTGGCAGATGAAATATCCTGTGACTTTGATACATTGGATACTTTGAAATAAAGCATTTTTCTGTAAATGTTATAGCTCTGCAAAACCCAACAAGTTACAAAATCACATTAGCAAAAATTATTTTTCTCCTCCATTTTCCTGGAGGAGAAATAATATCAGCTCTTTTGTCACTGAACTAGAAACATATTAAGAATTCAATAAGTGGTTTCTGGGAAGCAACAAACCACACTAAATTTAAATAGTAAGAACTTTTCATATGACAGAGAAGAGAAAAAAACGTACCTTGACTGAAAATTCACCACTGAGCAGATACAAATGAGTGAAGTGCAACACGTCTCTGGGAACAGCTCCTTCTCAAGTATGAATGGATCTAACTTATGCTTTTACTGCCCCTCCCTTAACACAGCAGACTCATCCCTCTGTTGCTGACATCATATTCCTGGATTTTCTCCCATACTATATTTTAAAAACAATGTTTATCTACAGTATCCAGTATGAGACCACTGATATTTTAATATGGGTGGCAAACAGCACAAACACAGCTAAGACACTGATGTTCCCCAGCATGTGTATAAAACAGTCATGTGTTTGTACAACAGCTTCCAGAACTGTGCATGAGTTTGCACGCACAAACACATGGCTCTTATCCTGATTTGGGGTAATGACAAGAGCATATTTTATTTTACTGGTGTTAGAGCTAAACAAGTCGCTTTCTGGAGGACTTGGATCTTTAAAACAGAAGAGATCAAATATCTAATTTACAGCCTAAGATACCATTTTCCATGGGAAAAAATTTAGTGTTTGTATTCTGGAAGACACTGCTCTTCCTCTCTGACTACATGGTCTGCCGAGAACAAGTACAGAATCCAAATACCACTTAAAGATTTAAATTGGACCAAAATTTCTTCTAGGTTATGGATGAAATCTCTATATGAATCAGAATTATAGCCAAACACCAGAACATACCCTTTTACTTACTACATTGACTTTTATTCTGGATGTCAGATAATTAACAGAGAACTAATGTTAGGCTGTTTGTTAGAGGCATAACTGGTTTTCCTCTAATATTTATGCAATTAAACTGAAATCTGAAATGGCAGCCATGGTTGCAGAATTCCACACAAAGGACACATCTTCATTCAAAGGGGAAATGAACACAGAAAAGAACAGTCCCTTAGTTTGCCACAAAATTTTAATTCTGAAAGTGAACAATTCAAGAAAAATGCTGGTCTGTATAGTGACCAGTGGTATCTACCAGTGAACATATTTGGATCCTGCTCTCCACTAGTTTGCCATTTACAGTTATAGTGCAATACACTTGCTTGCTGTGCATTCAGACAGGAATCGCTGCTTTGTTTTTCAGTCATTTTCATTTTCTTTCTCTTTCCCAGAATCTGTTATAATGGTTGCTTGGTACATTTTCTGTATTTATTGGAACTAGTTGAGTCATGCTGTACTATCAGCAATACCTCCCCCTGGTCAGTCCCAGATTTCCCTCACCAGTTCCAGTTTGGTTATGTAATCTTGAGACACAATCTCAAAGATCTTCATTCCACTTTTATTTCAGTTATTTTTTTAACTCCTTATGCCCTTGAATAAAAATTTTAGGACTTCCTTCAGATTGTGGTTTTTTGGCTGGTCATTTAATATGAAATATAAACATAATTTTGCAAATACCGTTCCTCAAAACTCTGCTTTGATTTTAAGACACATTTTATGTATTCATAGGAGGGACTCTGCTGTCTCATTTGTAATGATGTAATAAAACCCAGCTATAACCAGATCTACTCAGCTGCACCTGAGGAATGTGGATAACTTCTGGAAGAGCAGGTGAGGAGTACTCTACTGCTGTTTCAGGGAGCTGAGGCTGGTGCTGCCAGCGGCCAGTCTGCTATAGAGGCTTACTGAATGGTGAAATAAATGTATACAGTCATCTCAAAAGCTTTAGAAAGGCAAAGCTCTGCTAGGCAGGAGCTGTTAATCTATACACACAACCAGGGTTGCCCCATCCCAACTGCAGAATTTGGTGCTTTCCCTTGTTGAACTTCATACAGTTGGTGATTCCCCCTCTCTCTAACTTGTCGAGGTTTCTCTGCAGGGTCTCTCTACCCTTGGGGGAATCAACAGCTCATCCCAATTTAGTGCTGTTGGCAAACTTAGTATCCCTTCCAGTTCTGTGTTCAAGTCATTTATGAAGCTGTTGAAGAGCACAGGGCTGAGGTTGGAGCCCTGTGGAACCCCATTAGTGACAGGTCCCCAGTCTGATGTCACCCCATTCACAGTAACCCCTTGTGCCCAACCTGTGAGCCTGCTTCTCACCCAGTGCACAACTCAATTATCCAGCTGTGGCATGGACATTTTGTGCAGAAGGATGTTGTGACACTAGCAAAAACTCTGCTGAAGTCCCAAAAGATTACACCTACTGGCTTTTCTAGACCAAGTAGGTAGGTTAACCTCTTGTAGAAAGAAATCAGGTTTGATAAGCAGGACTTTCCCCTCATGAAGTCGTGCTGGCTGTGACCAGTGACGGAGTTGTCTTTCAGGTATTTTTCAGTACCTTCCAGAATAATCTTCTCCATGACTTTACCAGGCACTGAGGTGAGACTGACAGGCCAGTAGTTCGTGGAGTCCTCCTTCTTGCCCATCTTGAAAATCGTGACAAAGTTCACCAACTTCCAGTCAGGTCCAGATTCCCAAGATCACTTGAAAATCACAGAGAGGCTTTGCAATTGCATCAGCCAGCTCTTTGAAGTCTCTTAGGTGAATCCCATCAGACCCCATAGATTTATAGGGAGCCAGCTGGCAACAGATCCCACATAAGTTCAAGGCTGACTGGGTTTTGATCATTCTCACAGTCGTGGTCCTCCAGCTCAGGACACTGGGACCCCCTTAGTCCATCACTGATGCTGAAGACAGAGGTAAAGAATGCATTAAGCACCTCTTCCTTGTCTCTGTTCCTGTTTGTGAGGTGGCCATCCTCATCCTGGAATAGGCTGATGTTGTTTTTACACTGCCTATTGCCATTATTATATTTGGAAAAACTTTTTATTGTCCCCCACAGTTCTGGCAGCTTCAGCTCCAGCTGAGCTTTGGCCACGTGAATTTTCTCCCTACAGTGGTGAGCAGCATCTCTGTATAAACAGTGTTTCACCTGACCTTTTTTCCACTGGGGACACACTCTGGGTTACGTGGGAGCATTGCTGCTCAGTTAGCATTTGTCTAGGAAACTGAGAGAGAATGTATGAGAACATTTGACTGTTAAGACAAAAAACAGTGAGTAAAGAGCAAATATAAGAGGAGAGTTGATTGCCTAGGTAGTTGTTCAGGCCTATTGCAAGCACTTTCTAGGAGAGAAAAATCTTACCATGTAACTTTACTTACTGATTTCTGACGTTTTCCAAGTACGTTTTGCTCTTTTTGGCCTACCAAGTTTGCATTCCAGGTTTGGAAGAAGGAAGCAGTTTGACAGAGACTTCAAACTTTGATTGTTGGTGTTTGAGAAGGAGTCCCCAGTCCCCATGTGAACAGGTGGTTTGCACTATTGGCTGTGCAAGTGATAGAAGCTACATTCAGAAAAGAGCAGCTCTTCAAATCTCTCTGTGTGTATGTACACACTGATCAGTCTCCTAGGAGAAACTATTTTTGCAGCTAAGTCTGTGTATTACTTCCCTACAAACTCAGTGTTTTTCCAAGACTCACTGATTAAAATTAGCAACTGAAGATAATTGGGTAACTTTCTCTAAAGAGGATGCTGATTAATTTCCTTTTCCTTGCCCTGAACTGATCTGATTCTCCTAAATAAATTGTATCAGCATAGTTTTATAGCAGTTGTAAGGTTTTTGTATCATCACTGAGCCTTAGCTTCTTGGGATGTCTTCTGGTTTAAACAACCATCCATTTTGGTCAGTTGTATTTTTCTAGACCGGTGGTGTAGTGGTTAAGCACANCGTATTTTTCTAGAATGAGAACAGCTTTTTTACCTTCTATATGTTTCTGGCCCTTCAATGTGTTGCATTTATTTTAAAACCTCTGTCTTGGACTGACTCAAACAGGGACAACCTCTTTCCAGTAATTTGTAAATACACAGTGTGCCTCCTCACTGCAATTTAAGAATTATGGTACTTACTGTATGGGGGATTGAATTAATCAGGATCTAGAATGTGTATGAGCTACTGAAGGGCTGTACAATCAGCTCAGTTCTAAAAGACCTTTAAGGAGATAAAGTTTGCCTACAGATGCACAGAATAGCAACAGCGAAGCAAAGACAATGCTGATGGAAGTACTTGCAGCGTACTTACCAGGAGAAAACCACTTTTGTTCAAAAACTGCATCTTCTATACATTGTACTGTAGAGGTACACAACCAGAATTAAACTTCAGTTCTGTGCAAGGGGCAGCATTTGTCTTTGGAAGTAGCCAAGTGGATCTCACACTATCCCTTTGCAAGCATGTACAGAAAACCACTAGGAGCAATGAATGCTGTGATGCTCTTTTAGCAGTAGAAGTCAGATGAGTAGCCAGAAGTTGAATCTGTGTTGGATGAGATGAAGGAAATGACACTGGAATGAACAGAGAAGGCTTTTCTGTACCTTTTATATGTCTGCTTAGGCTGCAGCAGGAAATGCCGCTGGGATGAGAATGATTTTTTTCTCTACATCCAGAAGCATTGGAAGGAATATCATTGCAACCACAACATTTGACTCAGCTTCTTCTCTAGCGTTAATCACCATTTGGCTGCACCTCCAAGGAAGGGGTGATTACCTTCACGAGGAGCTGTCAGTCCAATGATATGTACACTTGTCCTCATGGCAATGCCAGACTTATCTCTGCTACTGAGTGGTAACTCCATAAGTCTTCATCAAATGTACAAAAAAACTGCATCAGAATTGCCTCTCTTTCTTGCTTCTTGGGCATCTTTATCTCATCAAGCTTCTCCTAAGGGTGCCATTGCATGCTAATGTATGGAATTAGTGCTGACGTACAGTGCTACAGGGTGTTACAGTTTAAGTTATTCCTTTTCTGCTGTTTTGCATCAAATGTTTTTCCTTTTTTTCCTTTGTAGAAAATGGGTGGGATTAATTGCAACCACTTAACACCAGGAAAAATATTCAGTATCCCCTAAGAACAAATAACAACCAAAAAACCCCACCCAAACAGATGTCCTGGATTTTGCACCTATCCTCACAGTTACTGAAATCCTGTAAACAATGTTACAGATGTACTTCAAATTAAATTCTCCCATTCAGGAAGGAAATTTGCTGGTTCTCCTCATTAAAATCAGGCTCTTTTTCACTCTTATTGTAAGTGCTAAGATTGCTGAATTCCTCTGTGTCCTGAGAGAACTTTGCAAAGGAAGCATGCTGCTGTATCCAACCCTGCAAGCATAGAAGTTATGTTGCATGAGCTAAGCAAACATCCTATTCTGAAACATCCTTTGGATTGTACATGCCCAAGTTAACTGTTGTAGTTCAACACTACGTCACTTTCAGCTAGAGGTTAAGCAGACTTTTATTTTTGTGTGCCTCCTCAGTTGCACTGGGCTTTGTTAAAATTTCCAGTGCACACTGTTCTCTTCCTGATCTCCTCAGGCAAAATTTCGCCAGTTGGTTCATTTTTTAGCTCTTTTGTGCTAGTCCATTAAGTTCCGCTAAGAGAGACATAATGCAAACACAAGAACCAAGGTCTCTTTGGTGCATGAGTATGAAGTGCAGCAATAACCATTTAAGTCAGCTGATGAAAATTTTATCTGTGAGAATGGCTGTGGTAATAGAGGTCATGAGTGCCCAGATATGAGGATAGCTGTATGATCCTTTATTAGCAGAAGGGGTGGCAGTGAAGCAGTATGGCACAGTAGGGACTGTCAGACTTTGGTAATTTGGTAGGGCAAAAATAAGAGAGCCACGTCCCCTGGCTCTTTGTAGCCTGCCTTCCCTGTGGGTGGTGATGAGTGGATGAAAAAGTCTTGTTCTCACATGCTTAAATGGCAGTATGGAGCATTTTCTGCACAAACTCAAGTAACCTGTGCTTTCTGTGAAAATCTGCCAAAACAAAGACTGCTGTGATTGCAGTTGGGATGCTGTGATGATTGGACTGTTTATATTTTATTTATTATTTTTATTTTGAAAAGCTAATGGATTTTCAGTCCAAAGCAGCCCTATACCTCAGGGAACAATGCATTCTTTTTATGTCTGGGTCTTGTATTGTTTATATGAACACTCTCCTGACTTCCCAGATTTGGTGAACTGATGCAGTCTTTATAGACATTTAGGTCCATACAGGCTGAACCTAAGGGAAATTGAGGTTTAGGTACAAATATTCCAACACAAGTTTATCTGCATTTTGAAGGCAGTCAATGTTTTTGCAGTATACACCATAAAATAGCTTATTTTATTGGCAACTTGGTTTTGTAACTTTCCACAGGTAATTTTATTCTGATACTTTTTGTTTTGCTCTCAGCAGCACATAGGTACTGTTGTCTCCTTATGGCATTGTTTTGCTAACAGGGGGACACTGCAATGCTGATTGATGCAATCTACTGAACTTTGCAGTGTAACACACTGATCCTTCAGGGGCTGAAAAGACACAGTTCCTCTTGTTGTCTCTTTCCTAGGAGCTGCATTTAAATGGCACAGTCTCAAGCTGAAATTTTAAAATATACTGCAGTTCCAGACAAACTGGCTATGCTCAGGAGCTTTTAGCATTGAGTTTATCCACATGCCTACCAAATGTTAATACAAATCACTTATAGGGAAAGGGATGGGTCTGACTTTTATATGACTTCCAAAGCAGTTTGCTTAGTAAAGGATTTTGAAATTAATTCAGAGGTGTTTTCCTGCAATGATGGAACTGATTAATGATAAAATCATGTGTGAGAAATGGAAGCTTCATCTGGGCACTTTGTTGAGCCAGAAGAGTGACAGGGGATTTCGCTCTTGGCAGAGCTGCTCAAGGGCTTGAACCAGAGGCTGACCCAGGCACTCTATGCAGGGAACACAGAAATGAGTGGTTTAAACCTTTTCTGCATTAGAGATGCAATGAAAATTAAACAGATGTGACCATCATAATTTATGAATATCCTTTGCATTCTGTATCTTTCTAAAGATACAGAAGGAAAGGACTTGATGATGATAGTAACTAAATCCTAAAGAGGAGTATCTCCAAGTAGTTCTGGATCTTCTATATGAAAATGTAATCTTTGTAAATTTCTTATAGTGACAATAGCCTGCAAGGGACTAATTCCTGCTACAAATTGTGATATGTGTGAATCATTTTCAGCTTTTCCTCAGTGTCTAATACTGCCTGCAACAACATGCTTGATTTCATTCTAAGCATTTATTTTCTTCTGGGGAAAGATGGAGGAAGGGACACAAGATCATTGGACTGCAAGAAAACTCTGTGAGACTGGAGAAGGGGAAGGTTATTTTTATTTCTAGGTAAAGTGACTCTGATTTCATGTTCATAAACTCCCAGCTACCTGTGTCCAAGTAGTCTGTTGGGAATTACTCATGTGTGGCATTGAGGTTGATGAATGCTGTGTAGTTTTCTTGGTTTTGGCATCCTCTGGCTACAGACTATATTCTTATTTGAATAACAAGAAGAGAAATGGCACTGGGCTATAAACTCATGAAATCCCCCTACTCTATCAGAGCACAGGCCTCCAGCTACTGAGTCACCCCTGCCACAATCTTGGTATGAGGAGTGCATTCTTCAGCGTTTACCAGTTTTACCAGTGTTAATTTGTCTGTTGTTGCATGTCGTGTTTAATCCCTGCTCTGCTCTTCCTTTTCCTCCACTTACAAACATGCCTTTACATTTATATTTATTTCATTCCAAACTTAACAGTGCCGTTGCAACCCTCTCCAGGGCTAAGTTGATGTAAGAGTAAGACTGAACCAATAGAGTGGAATCATATCCTCCAGATTTGGCTGAAAGGAGGTATTATAGTCCTCTGTCCTGAAGGTGTGTGCCCTGGCTCTAGCCGAGAAGTGATTTACTAAATATTCTTTGTAAACAATTGTAGAAAAAAATGTGTTTCCACTCCTTAATATAATATCATGGGAATTGCTTATTTATTTATTTATGAGAATTAATTGGATACAGAAACCAAATAGTTGCTTGTGTGTATTTTTCCCCACCAAGTGGTAGGTAGTAATAACAGCTAGGACAGCAAAGAAGAATACTGGAAGGAACAGTGAAGTACTGAGATTAAAGGGATTGTAGGAGCAAGCGAAAACAAACAAATGCACCTTCATACCATTTTGTTGCCCATCCCCAGTCTAACCATGGTTTGCTTCACAGCAGCGAAGATCAAATTTACCCAAAGTCAAACAATACATCATATATTGTTTATTTCCTTTCTCACTGCTACCGGACATGAGTAGACAAGGAAGACTAAGGATATAATTTGTTCTTATCCACCCCAATTTTAAGTGAGACCAAAATAGATTTAAATTGTTTATTGATTCAACATTCTTTTTTAACGCCTATAGCTAAATGCTTATTGGGTGGACAATCCATATTAACCATAGCAGAAGAAGCAAAGGGAAAGACAAGATCTGATAAATTGCCTTCCGCTTGTCTTCACTTTAATCCTGAGAGTTCTGTGAGAAAATTCAATTGCTTCCAAGCACACAAATAAGAAAGTTGTTGGGAATAGCCAACACACACATACCAAGGGCGAATGATGCCTGATGATCTGGATTGCCTTCTCTGATGAAATGGCAGCTGACTGGAAAAGAGAGAGTAGTGGATGTTGTTTTTCTTGACTTTATCAGGTTGTTTGATCCTAATTCTGTGAACTATATTCTTATAAATGAAATGGGTAGGTATAGACTTTTTAAGGGAGCTACAGAGTACATGAAAACCTGGAAGGGCCTCTGGGCTCCGAAGGTAATGGGCAGTGACTCAATGCCAGTGTTTTACCACTGCTTAATATGTTCATCAACAACCTGAACGATAGAAAAGAGCTCCTGCCGAGCTTAAGGATGCCACCAAGCTGTGGGAGGGGGGAAGGGGCAGGACACTGATAAAGGGAAGGGAGACCTCAAAAGTCTAGAGGAGCTGTCTGATGGAAAACTTTTCCAATTCAACAAAGATATGAGCATCTGGGCCAAATGTAGCTGGGCTAACCAGGTAACAGCCCTGCAGGAGAAGATCTGTAGGGTCCTAGTGAGCAGCAGGTTCAACATGAATCAGCAGTGTGTCCTTTAACAATGAAGTCTTGCAGCACACTGGTCAGTTAGTAAGAGCATAACCAGCAGGTTGATGCAATTATTCTCCTCTGCCCTGCAATTTTGAGGCTGCCTCTAGAGTCATGTCTCCATTTCCACCCACTCCTGCCCTCAAGAGAGATTTACAAACTGGAAGCTGGAAGGAGTCCAAAGAAAGACCACTGATATGTCAAAGGAGCTGAAATATGTGACATTCTAAGAGGAGGCTGACGGAAGTGGTTTTCTTAATCCAGAAGAAGAGGAGTTTGAAGGGGAATACTTAAACAATGTAGTGGGTGGTTGTTAGAAAATAGAAATCCAGACTCTTCTCAGGTGCCAGTGCCAATGGACAAGAAGGAGGGGATAACAAATGCATCACTGAAAGTTCCTTTTTCCTGTTGGAAAAAGATTTGTTGAAGAGTGGAACATGTCACGCAGAGAGATTGTGAAGTTTCTGTCCTTGAAGATATTCAAAACTCATCTAGACAGAGCTCTGAGCAATCTAATCTGCTAACTTTGAAGTTATCATGCCTTGAGCAGAGGGTTGAGGTAGCTGACCTTCAGACTATTTTTAACAAAATTCTGTCCTTCCGTGAAATTCTGGCAGTTCCAGAGATGAGGATCCTATGAAAATGTGAAAAGTTTTTTAGGACTGCTTCCTTTGCAGACTTGGTGCCTATATACATGTCTTCCAAGTGCTGGAAGTTCTTACAATTTTGTCTGCCGTTCTGTAGAAACCTTCACTGAAGTTTTGTTCTCTGTGCAGGAAGCTGTATTCTGTGATGCAGTTTTTTCTGCACCTTTTCTTCGAGAAGTTATAAAGACAGAGCTATGAAGCAAGTTTCCCACTATTTAACAGCTATTTTCTAAACCTTCTTGCTATACTATTGTTTTTCCCAGCTGGCCTAAGAACTGGACAAAACACACTTTTGAAACAGAACTGGGCCTCTTTCTTACCACTATCAAAGAAGAACCATAATATTTCCTTTCTTTTTAGCCATCCTTCAATGAAACATTCAAGGATTGCTTTAAATAAGTGCCCAATAGAAGCTTATCATTTCTTTTTGCCCAGATTACAGCAGAAAAAAAAAGGTGGAAAAAGTATCTATATAATTTTGATCCCTTTTTGAAAACCTATTAACAAGAGATTTTTTCTGTTCACTGATGAAGATCTTAAAGTGGGAAAACTTGGTGGAAATATAAATTCTCACAGAAATCCTGGAAATCTGCCAGCGAGTTTTTAAGCAAAAGTAGACGTGACATAGCACTAATTTTTGGTATCATTTTTAGTCAAGTAATGATGCTGCATGACATCAACTTAAGTATATTCTAGAACTCTGCATTTGGATTTCTTCCAGAAATTAAAAAATCACCCTCCCCCCATCCAGGCCTCTTTGGAAAGATCAGCTTAGCACAAAACTGTGTTTATAAAGACTTTTAGTAAAAAAGAGCTATCCCATTATTTTCAGACAGGCTCTTCCATTGGTAAAAGCAGTCATTTTCTTTCAGAGGCTGACTTTGGAAGAATAGGTCACTCTACACTTTTTGAGAATCTTGACGTAAGTCGGAACAAGGAGAAGTTTCTAAAGGCCAGCAGAAATATCAGCCACAGCTTCTTTCTCTGTCCTGTCCCAAAATTTCCCCTTTTCCCCTGCTTGGTTCTAGAGCATCCTTTACAATCAAGGAGCAATTTTGGAGAGCTGTTGCAAGAATTCTGATTTTTACTGTTGAATAGTGCATTTCTGCAGGAAATTCAGTATTCAACAGTAAATTCAATACTCAGCAGCACTTTTTATTATAAACTGAAACGATACATACTTTCTGCCTAATTAACATTCTAAGTGGAAATGCACTTGAATGAGAAATACAAACCCAGCTTTGGAAGACATGGACTCAGAGTCATGGAATGGTTTGGAAAGGACCTTCAAGACCATGTAGTTCTGATCTCCTTTTCATGAGCAGGGACACCTGCCACTAGATCAGGTTGCTCAAAGCCCCATCCAGCCTGGCCTTGAACACTTCCAGGGATGGAACATCTAAAACTTCTCTGGGCAACCTGTTCCAGCGCCTTTCCCCTTTACAATAAAAATTACTTCCTGATAACTAATCTAAACCTCCATTTTTTCAGTTTAAAGCCATTCTCCCTTGTACTACGGCTACATGTACTTGTTTTAAGGAATAAACCTCTCCTTTTTTCATTATTTAATTAGTATGAGTAGCAAACTTGGGCATTTTAAAAAATCAAACTCACTAGTTTTTCACTTTTTAAAAGTTAATTATCAACTGTCCAGCACTTTCACCAGTTCTTTCTGACCATTCCTCTCTTACTTAGTGAAGTGTGAATGACTTACCACCTTTGTAATCAGCTGTAATGACAAAAATATGTGCAAATATAAACACTTGCAAGACAAATGACAACTGAACTGTAGAAAGGATAGTTTGAAGCATAAAGATGAGAAGATGAATCCATCTCTTTACATTTTCCCTTTACAAGTCTCTTTGGAACAAAAGCTGCTTGAGTTGTTTTACTGTTGCTTGTTCTAAGATTTTAACAGAGCTCAGATTATGAGGACCCTTTTGACTCTGGTATGAGAGGAATAAATATGCTGGCTGCAGTCTGTCTGGTTGGTCTTGCTGGGTGCTGATATATATACACACCTTCCCTGTTTTGCCTTCTGGCTGTGCAAGGGCAGGGAAAGGGACTATCCCTTTCTTTCCTCTGATAGCAAGGGGACTTCAGCTCTGAAGGAATGTGTTGAAAATCAGATATGGGAATACTACACCTAACTGCTACTACCTACAGCAGTGAGTAGAATGATACATGGTACCTCAAGGGAGGATGGGATTTTTCCTTAAAAGAAACATAAATAGAACCCCCACATTCCTGCCCTTTAGATTTCACGGCCTTCATACAAATGCAGCAAATCACCCTAATTCTGCGGTATTCGAGAGCTTTGATAACCTGCTCAAAAAATCTCCAGAAGATCCAGGGAAATGTCTCAGATCTTCTCAGTCTGAGTGTGGAGAATCTAAAAATCTTTTATCTATGGGGAAGTGTCTATAATATTTCCCTTGTGCTTTTTGCTTTTTACAAGTAACTTGAATGCCTCATGCCAAATACTAGAATACCTAGTGTGCCTCTGTCTGTGTGCTTGTCTAAAGAAACTTTAGCTGATTCTTCACAAGCATAAAGGTGTTATAAAATGCTGGCATATCATATCTCCCTTGATTTTTTATAACTAGATATTGCAGTTTCTCTGTATTAGTCTGGTTTACCAGAGTTGCAGTTCTTCTCTGACTTCCTCTCTATAGTTTTTTTTCTCTTTAGCCCTGCATGATGCCATCTCCAGTTCAGCCTCTGCTCAGAGAAGTTTCCCTAATGATTTCCATTAACTTATTTAGATTCCCATCTGTTTATTGTATCCATGTTTTAGCATTTGGATAATTCTGCCAAATAAAAGTTTCTTAGTGATTTCCACAGTAGCCTTCTCTGACCCAGTCAAACAACTTTTACTGAAAATAGTGTGACTATGGGTCTGTTGATGACTGTGGGATGCTCTTGTGCATGAATCGTGTGTGGATGTGCAATTTTACAAAGGGGGAAAAATCAAAATCTTTTATAGTGTATCTGGGAAGTATTGGCTGAGTTACATGTTTTTCATCATGAGTCTAAATCAGGATAATTCCAATGATCCAATCTTAGCTGCAGACTTAGTCAACAGTTAATGTCTAAAGGATTATATAGGTGTAATTGAGCTTTTACATGACTTGGTCACATAGGATTAAGGATGGCAAATCATATATATAATATTGTGAATAAAATTATTTATTCAAATGGATGACTATAATGATTAGACTAAAATATATTAAACAGTATTATTTACTACACGGTATAGATTGCTATAAGCTACTAATATAATGCTCTATTTTTGAAGCAATACCCAAGCCATGATATCAAAGTTGGCAAAATAATTATGAAGTAGGGATTTATGTTACATACCTATACCAATGACCAGGAGCAAATCTCTTTTTCCCAGCCTCAAGGAGTAACCTGGAAAGGGGTCTCCACTCAAGGGAGGAATTTCAACACACGCTCCAAGAGGCGTTATGTTAGAGACCCTGTGGTTAAAAAGTGGGACAGAGGTTTCTTAGTAAAAGTGAATGTCAGTCATAAGTCCCTAGGCCAGCTGTGTCAGCTTAGCAGCTTTAGATAAATTATCAACATTACAACTTGTTGGTTGCTTTATCAGGAAAAAATAAATAAAAAGTGCCAATAAAAAATGCGGCACTTTCTCTGCCACATTCTCACTGGTGCCAGTTTCTGTCAGGAAATGTTCTTCCTCAGGGCATTTAACTTTCAGACTGATGAGTCAGACTGGTCTCATCATTCTTCAGTACTAAAGCACCGTGATGCTCCTTCATCCAGCACTTGTAACTTCTGAAAATATTGTGTAGTTCCAGCTCTTTTACCTCCAGTTAGGGAGGGCATCCTGCTACAAAGACACCACATATATGTACACAGATGCAAAAAAGGAAAAAACGTGAGGCAGAACAGGGAAAGACCCCTCAGTACACTGGAAGAAAGACACCTTATTAAAACTGAATTGCAGACCACCTCACTTCAGCTGGAAAAGGAATCTACAGCTGCTCAGCCAATTATTCCCATCTAACCACCAGTTTCATGAGACAAAATTCAAGGCAGAGAGTATAGTGATATACAAGAGAAATATAAGATTGCTTGAAAATATTTGACTATACTGGGATTTATTAAGGAAATCGTATTTAGCAAGACATGTACAAAAGAATCAGCAACAGATGTACAAAAGAATCATTCATTGCTGAGGCAGTGGTAAAGCTTGAAGTGGAGTAGTGTCAAGTTTGGGTGGTCTGATCAAAGGCCAAGAATCAGAGATCTGAATAAAATTGCCTATACAGAAAAACTAAAGAAATTTGAGTTCTTCAGTTTTAGGAAGAGAAGTCTGATCTCTTCGGTGAGTAAATGGTGTCGCAAAAAGACACAGGAGATTTTCCCAATTTTAGGCTATCAATAAATCATGGATGTAAATTGCAGCAAGGAACATCCAGGCTGAATGTCAGAAAAATTCTTCTGGTAGTAAAGACAGTGAAACACTGACATGTTTTTCGTAGGAAGCTTTCATCCTTTTAGGAACAGTTATGTCTGATTGGCTGTGAGGAAAAAGGATTTTCTAGGTGGTCTCTAGAGGTCTCCTCCAGTCTCCTGACATAGCAATTGAAAGACACTTGATTAGTTTCCTATTTTATAGCAACAAAGAGAATGTAGGCTACTTGACCTTAAATCAGAACCATCTTTTATACACTTTCAGCTTATCCTAGAGTGCTATGCCTCTATTAGGTTGTAAAGCTGGAATTAAGGGCAGTGGTAGGAAAATGTGTTTTATTTTTTGAGATGTTTAAAAATATTTTTAAAAAATTAAAAACTCCAACGGTTGTATTAAAATATAGGGGCTAAATGACATTGTAAGTGAATTCTTCAGCATCCTCTTTCAAGTAGAAAATAAGTTTATTCTGAGATACTGCATTTCCCACTTTAGCTCCTGTCTGTTCTAGCAGGGTTGAAGCTTTGACTGAGAGATGTGGTCTGACAATTGCTAGGGCTGCAATACACTCTTTTTCAAGCATCTTTCAGTATCGTTAAAACAGGAGCATCTCCTCTAACTAGACAAATATTGTCATCTTGCACAATGACTTCTCTGTAAGGCAAAAATAAAATATACCCTGTTGTACCAGCTATTGAGGGAAACACAAACATTTAGATGGTAGTGTTCGTGGGGGCATCTGGAAGCCCTTCTGTAAGTCATGGAAAGGACCTGGATATGAGTGGTAGATGTTAACCACATTGTCAGCTTTTTAGTAGGGGTAAGGAAAGCCTGTAGAACTAATGTTTTTAAAGTGTTGCCATTCTTTCTGACACTGATGTAATTTGTCCAGATGTATTTTTGTCACTTATTTAAGAAATAAGGAATCCTTTCTATTAAAATTGGAGATCTTAATTTTTTTTCCATCAGTCATTCATATTCTCTGAGGATGTGGTAATCCCTGTGGAGAAATTAACTAGCAAATCAAGTAAAAGTCAGCTTTGGGAGGTGGCATTGCTGCTGGAAGAGTGCTGCTAAAGGAAACTAGTTTTATCATTGGGGATAGTAGGATTTTCTCAAGTTGCACCCACTGCTGTGATATCTGTGATCTTTTGTGGTTTTTTTCCCCACAATGGTTATTATCATGCACCTATTTTTTAATACAGGATATGTTGCTGATAGCTTCTGTAGCTTCAGCTGTGTAAGCAGGTGGAACTAAACAGCAGGGGAGATTGCTCTCAAAATTGAGTGCAGAGTAGCTTGTTTCTTAGGTGAAGTTATATTTGACCATCATTATGACCCTCTCTCTGCATTCACTCAAGCTCTAGGACAGCCAGGACACTTTAGCAACCATGGCAAGCTGTAGAAGTCCTCTCTGAGATTGTCTCTTCCTGCCAGGCATGAAAGAGCTGCGTTCATTGATGGTCCCTAGGCCAGACTGAGCTGTGCTTTCCCAGCAGGACTAACTCATGTTTCAGCAGGTTTTCAGGTGCACAGATGTCCCACAAATGTGGGGGAAATGGCCTTACTCCCCTCTTGTTTCTTATGACCACAGCACTGCTATGCAAGCAAAAGCAAAAATACCCCACCAAAGAAGGCCTTTTTGTAGCTAAAGCACTGCACTGGTAATCCAATCTCTGTCTGAATCTACTGTAGGTCCTACAAACAGTCATTAATTCTCTTACTCTTTGTATTCCCTCTTGTGTTTTTCTCCGTGTTGTAACATTCTGGATGATGCTGGTGTTTGTAGAAAGACAGTGAGTTTAAGACTGACAAAAAGCTGTGAGGTCGTTTAGACATGCCTCCTAAATATGAAAAGAGTTGTGACAGAAAAGCTGCAGGCTTGGCCTTGCACCTTTTGGCAATGACAAAGAAAAATCTACTGAATATGCAGGATCTGCCAATTGCCTGCCCAACTACCTTTGAGGGAATGATTAATAATGGACAGAAAGCAAGTTCACAAGGATGCATTGGCTGTAGGCTATAGCCAACTGGTCTGAAACACTCATATTTCAGATAGACATCTGCTATGACTGTCCAAAAAGGTGGCTGCATTTCAAATGAAGGTGGTGGTAGTAATAACTTCAGTTCTGGCATAATTAACTTACTCTCCTACTTTTGAATGCTAATTAGTGGGAGACAAATAATGCCTGAAAAATAACATCTCTTTAAGGACAAATAAAATACAGGTCAATATATGAGTGCTTCAGAAGGATGCTTGCATCCTTCCTCTACCACCCCAGCAATTTGAGGCATGAAAGGAAGCACTGCTAGAACATACTTTTAACTGCACACACACAGGGCTGAACAGATTTGTGTTTCCATTCAGCACATGATGCTCATGCTCTTTGCCTGTACCAATCTCAGGAGACTGAATGTATGCCTTGCTCATTGTTGCAGAGATGTTTTTTGAATCTTGGGGTGGGGAAGAAGTTATTTTAGGACATGGTAGTTCACCAGGTGAGACTGAGTGAATTTACACACTAGTCATATTGGCTTCCTCCTTCCCCCAGATGGTTTTGATTAAATCATTTTTTCTTCTAGATCTTCACAATAGTTTGTGGATTCTCCATGGTAAAGCTGTGATAAATTCCAAAGTTATAAGCAGTCAGTTCTTCTTAGATGTAAAAGCAGTTGTATCACTTCAATCTGGGGCACCAAACCACTCTTACACAAATTTCAGAGTGTGTGTGGGATACTTGAAACCTACCAAGTCCCTCCTAAAAAAAAAAAAAAAAAGAGTTCTGCTGGCTTCTGTCAATGTCAGTATTAAACTGGTTCATATTTCTGAGGCTGAATGATTTATAATGATCATAATAGTGCTGAGGGTAGAGATATAGCCATATGGCAATCTCCATCTAAGCTGAAGCCAGAACCTGGTAGAACAGATTTCTCCCTCCAATAAAAAAAGGGTTTAAACAAACCCCAAACAATACAAGATATTAAGGTAACACAAGATCGACTTTATTTACTATTCTTCTAGCTGTGAATGTATATCTATCCTTCTCACTTCATAAGCATGTTCTCAGGAGAAGGGTTTTAGGTAAAATAAGGACAGAGAAATAACAGTGACAGAGTGAACAGCATTTGGAGATGGATTTAATTATCCAGTGTATAATAACTTCCTTCAAATGCTATCTCTTTTGTTGGCTTATTAAGGAATATGTGAGATTTAAAGTGCCCTGTCCTGTATTATCATAATTTTAGCCATTTGTTAAGGAAGGTAATGAAATTTTGGATCTTTCAGATTATTGTTTTTTGCCTGAGGCCCCACAGCTTTCAGAAACAAAACCCATATCGTAGCAAAATCCCTTATCAAGGAAGGAAGCATGGGGGTGTGCGGGGGTGGGTTCATTGGACTAGATGTCCTTTGAAAGTCTCTTCCAATCCAATGTATTCTATAATTTGGTGAAATTGAATCCTAATCCAAGCCTCATGATGACCAGACCCAGGACCTGTCTGGCCAGGACATGTCTGCCCCAAGGCCAAGGTTTGACATCCTGCCACTTACAACTTATCAACTCCTTCAAACATCCTCATGCTTATTCCTGCTCCTGTAACAGACAGTGCTGGCTACTGTTGTTCAAGAACAACTGTTTGCAGCAAGCCTGACAAATATTTTTGAGAACTGGTCTGGTTGAAGGGCTACAAAAACCATATATAGACAATTTATTTTAATTCCTTCTCCACATTGCAGCACGAATGGTCCAACAGCATTTGCCATCTTCCTGGCTGCCTCAGTGCAGGAGTGCAGGGCAACATGAAGACTCTGTCCTTTCTTCCAGTTAGCAAGTTTAGTTATTGAAAATATGTTGGAGGGATGTAAGAACAGATTATTAAGAGTGTAGATCAGGCCTCTAAAAAGCTGTATGAGTGCTGCCTACAAGACATTGAAATAAAGCATTTGGCTCTCCTGTAACCATTACTGCTACTGACTCCTTTGTTGCAGAGCTGTCAGGTAGTTCAGGAGTTTACCTTAATGCTCTTCTGATGGTTGAGACAACAACATTAAAAACCAATACCACAACAACCTGTAAATGCTACTTTGGAGCAAACCCAGGTGGAATTTATTCACTGCATAAAAATACTGGCTCTCATATTACAATCTCAAATTACTACTTTTGGGACTACTTTTTCACACAGCAGGTATTACCCTGAAAGTTTGATAGTCTACATCTCCATGTTGCTACTGTATGTGACTTGCTGAAATATCTAATTCATGGTTACCTGGGGTTTGTACTTCTGAATGTACTAAAAACCAAGATACATACGCCGATATATTTTCATGTACCTATATATGTGTTTGTATACATATAAGCAAAAATACATTAGGTATAGGTTACATCTTTCTGATTTTATAGCCAGAAATATATGCACACTGATTCTTTTGCTCCTCTCACTTTGCTTTTACTGTTAATCTGATCTTATTCCTGTCCTCTTCTAGTTGGTCTTGATGCACAAAATCTAGAAAAACATCCTGAACATCTTTAAGAACCAGATCAAACTTCAGCCTCTGAGTCTGCATGGAAAGTGATTCTTCTGCCTGCAACTTGTTCTGCTGACAAGTCTTAGAGCACAGCTGCAGAAGCTGAATGTGCACTGGCTCACCCAGCTCTCAGCCAGCAAAGATGCTTGTGCTGGTTAAAAAAGAGCTACTGCTGACCTACCGAGTCCTGGTAAGGCAGGAACTGCATCTGAACTCCCGGGTTGCCTGCATGTGTCTTCATTAAACACTGTGGTTTCAGTAGGTCTGAGCTAATAGGTGGGGGCGTTTGCCACAGCTTTTTCTGAGAGTAGTGTCATCAACTAGCTTCCTTCTGGACATGGGGGTCAGAGGTGGGTGAAGATGAATGTTTGAGTGAGAAGGACTGAGAGGGATTTCTTTTGTTTTTGTTTATATTGCTCATGTTTATACAGATGACATAACCTCCTTTTGAAATTCAAAGAGAGCATTAGTGCAACTTGTGTATGTGTATAAATGTTTTCAGCTACCTCCAAACAGTAATTCAGTACTCATGTTCTGAGATAATGGAAAGTTGAGGTTTGCAGGAGCTGGTATCCTTGTCCCATCAAGCACTAATAGGTCACTAGAAGTTCAAGTCCTGAATGCGAGGGAGTGGCTTTCTAAGCAGCCTCTGCATGAGTGAAGAGCCACAACACTTTTGTCTCTTGGAGACAGTGAGTTGTGTTCAGAACTCCATGCCCTTTGGCAGGGGCAGTTACTCAAATGTCCTGCAGCATGAGTTTGCAAATTTTTAAGTGATAGCAAGCATTAGTAAGAATGTCATTACCATTTTTTGTTTTAATTTCTTGTGTTTAATTAATGAGACCTTCTTGTGCTGGGAATATTTTTTTGTTTGTTTGTTTTGTGTATAGACAAGTAGATAATTATTTTTCCCGGCTTCTATTTTAAAATGGTACCATTACAAATGGAATAAATTCAACAGTGAATCAAAATACATTTTATTTACCCACAGATGGGGTTAAGGAGAAGAAAAATCTGGTATTTTTTTCATCCGAAATGTCTAATTGAGAAGAAGTATATTACTTTCAGTGAGGAATATGTTGTGTATCAGCTTTGTCCAGCCCATCCTGTGGGGATAAAAAGTTCCTTATCAGTCACAGCTGGAACTGCTGTAGCTCATAGAAACTCCAGAAAGTAAGCAAAAATATTGGATTAATAATAGATTGACTACTGCCTAATTAATTGAGGTCAGCTGTTATTTTAACTTTTATTCCTCCAGTTTTAAAGACAGAGGCAGACAAGAGTTATCTATCACCACTGATGAGCATATCAAAGAGAAAACAGGTAATGACTTCTTACACAGTTCCAAGTGTGCCAGTTGTAAAACCACTAACACTAAAAGGATCATCTTTCCAGGTGTGGAACCAGAAAAAGGGGCCTTCACATGATGGATAGACATTTTGGACTATTTTCACAAGATCACAGAATCAATTAGGTTGAAAAGAACCTCTGGTATCATTGAGTCCAACATATTTTAGCCCAGTTTCTGTTGGATATTCCTGGTAGAAGTGCCAGGGTTTCTCCTGGTTCCAGCTGAGGAACTGAGTATTAGTAAATCAGTGATGTCTTTGCTTAGAGAGCTCTGCTAAACTGTTTTTTAAGCTCATCGAAGGTCTGAAATATTTCAGTAGGAAAGGGGCCTTTTATTGATTCTCTTGCTTCTCTCCCATCACAAAAGGCAGCTGATAATCAGAAGTCCATTAAATTCTTGCATCTCCTTTTGGTTTGCAGAGTACTTTTTTGAGATATGCTGTTTAGCACCTGGGCCTCATTTAAAATTTGCACTATCCACTTCATCAGCTGAGGAGCCAGATACACTTGACAGTTTCTCATGTGGGGAAAACTGGGGTGGTATGAAGATGTTGCAGCAAAGAAAATGCAAGGGATTAAGGGAAGTCAAAGGGTGGTCATCTCCCTGTAATGCAGGCTGAAATGTTATCCAGTGATGTGTTCCTCATTAAAATCTAATCTCAAATGAAATCTACAATAGTACCTACGCTGATTGCTTGTGTTCTGTGCTATTCAACATGTCAGGGACTTGTTTTTCATTGTTTTGCCTCTTCCATTCGCCGTCCATGCAAGTAGTTACAAACTGTAACAAGCCAAAGCAGTAAATTTTGTCCCACAGCTGTTGTTCCTCTGGCTAAAACTCTGAGGCACTCAGTTGTACCAAAACCTTTATCTCGAAAATTTTTATTTGTGTATCATAGGATAAACAAAATCGGATTTTATAAAGGGACATAATTAGCTCCTTTGAGACTGAAACAATGTTTGTGTGCTTAGCACTAACTCACAGATGGAATTGCGTATTTCATCATACACCTGGATATCATTGAAAATACTAATGTAAATATTCCTCAGAGAAATATTGTCAATGTAAAGCAATGAAATGTACTAGCCTGCAGACAGGCACTAAAGCTTATCTTGGATTTCTAAGGCATGGAATAGTGGTTGCTATGATAAAAGCATGAGTTTAAGACACAGTTTTACTTAACGTTCACTTATCAGAAGTGAGACTTGTGATAAAGTAGCGGCAGCTGGCTGACATGAGCACCTTCTTGAGACAGTGATAACTGTGCTGAGGCCATGCAAAGGCAATGCCAGTGCCAGCTCAGGGTGATGGCTCAGGCTGTGAAGGGCTGCCCCCGTTTCTTGGCCTTGTCTCCTAAATGACTGATGCCTCTTCTTAGGGCAAGACCTTGAGGAAACTGCTTAACAAGCCAAGGGGAAGGGAGAACTGCATTTACATTCATGATGTAAAAACTGTCTTGCCACAGTGTTTACAGTTAGTTTTTAGTGCTTTGTGGGGCGGGCAATTTTTAACTCATCAGTGATCATACAGAAAAGATCAGTTTCTCAGTATCACCTCCTTTTAAACTTTGCAGGTTCTATGGGGGTTCTTATTTGTTTTGCCCTTCCCCACAGGCTCTCCTTGCTGCATTTGCCGAGTGCTGTGGATGTGCATCTCTACTGTGGCTGCTGTCTCTGGCGCAGGTGGAATTGCACACCTGGCAAATGCGAGGAGATGGAATTGTGTGGCTGGCAAGGGCAAGCTAGGTGCTTGAGGTCTGTCTTTTGTCTGGGTTGGTGATGGAAGGTAGGAGAGAAACAGCTGAGGGGGATTTGTATCAAGAAATAAGAGTGAAAAGTGGGAAAATAGTTACTTTGTATAAATGTGTATATGTATTTTATTGTGCATCCAGATTCTCACTGCCTTCCACAGGTTCTGTTTCAACCAGGAGAAAGGAAAACAAACCTGTTTTAAACTTCCCCAAAGGTATAAAGACAGTAAAGCAGCACTTTTAGTGACACTTTCAGATTATGTCTAGTTTCTAATTGGGTCTGGAGGCAAGTGTCTTACATAGGCTGAAAATTTATCAACATTTAAAAAATATTATCCATTAAAAACCTACCTGATGGTACACTTAAAAAGAATTTTTCTAGTGTTAGCATAAAACCTAGGTCTTGCTATTTTCAGTCTTGGGACACACTGTCATCCTGGTCATCAAATTTTTCATGACAAGATTCTGTCATCACTTCAGAAATAAGACACTCACTCTGAAGGCTCTTTCCCATTGAGAGCAGACTTAGGTCCTGTTTAGCAGTTGGTAGTGCTATCTTCCTTCTTGCAGATTCTTTTTGCTGGCCCCCTTGAGACAGAAATGAATAAGCTTCAGTCACTGGACACTTATCCTCACAATGTGACTGTGGCAATGCCTTGCTCCTGCGGGACGGGAGAGTGCCACAGCCCCAGGCACACTCAGTCTCCCCAACCCAAAGGACCTCAGGCATTTCTTCACACCTACTGTTGCAAAAGGCCTGGTGGTTGCACTTTGTACAAACACTTACATAAAAGCTGGTTTATTGAAGGCAAATTAGCTTTTTCTGTTTTCTTGCAAATTTGGAGTGTAAGGATTTGGAACAGTTTTACAAGGTGGTATGAGGATGTAATTAATATGGGATAGAGGCAGAAATGTGAAACTTTTAACTCTCGTGGTGTTGAAAACTCTTGACCTTTTTTCATGATTACTAGTGTTTGTCTGAAAGCGTCAGGTCCTGGAAATAAGAGGAAAATACACACGAACTTGAAATTTCATAAGGAAAAATGGTCCCTAACTTCCCTGGAGAAAGACCTTATTTAGGTCAGATTTTTTGATTTAAACTTCAGAAGTGAAACACCTGGAGACAAGCAGAAACGATGTAACTATTTGCTTTAATCCAGATCTGTGACAGTGGTATTTGCAGCACCATTTTTGTGTGAGGACAAGCAATCACAGATACACGGCCTCTGTGGAGGGAGGAGGCTCATTTTACATTGGAATTGACTCTGCCTTCATTTCAGATGTCTTCCCTCTTCTCACTGCATTAAGAAACAGTCAGAACAGGCTACCATAAGCTGATGGTTCTAAGTCAAATGAATTAATTCCTCAGTATTATGCATTTAGTGCTGTAGCTCTTTCAAATAAATCTCAGCAAAGTGAGTAAGTACCACAGTAGCTTTGAAGATCAGGATGCCAAGGCAAAAAGAGCTCAGCATGCCAAGGAAGTTCAAAGCTACCCTTATATTCATGAAAAGCAACAGAGAAATTTTTGAACTGGAAAAAAAGTTAACCTAAAATGATATAAAATGTCAGCCTACTTCATGGTAAGTTGCTCAGGATGAGTCACACAAGAGCCCTTAGGGAGGGGGAAGTGGAATCCCCTACTCAGTTTAGGGTGCATAAACAGGCTGCTTGAGTTTTATTACTTTTTTTTCCCCTCTCACATTTGATTTGTTTGTGATGATATTGGTGAACCATACACGTTTCCTTATTTAGGCTTCTTTTCTTTGTTAGTTTGCTGAGTTGCCTGGAACCCAAGATGGTTGTTGTTGTAGAGACAACAATCTGCACAAACTAAGGAAAAAAAAAGCACAACTAAATGAAAAACACCTCCCCCTCCTCTCACACAAAAAAGAGAAAAAGATGGTTAAAAAAGGTAGTTAAAATGAGTAAGAGACGGATTGTGAATTCTTGAGTCTGTGTATTGCTTCATAGCCAGTGAAATTGTACTGATGGAACGTGTATGAGCCAAGAGATAGGATACAAACCAGATTCCTGATGCCATCATAATATTGTTTAGATGCTTCCGGGAGAAGTAAACCTGGGGAATGAGCAAATTGCTTTCGAGAAGTCAATATGAGCTACATTAGCTGAAAGTTTTTTAATAGTGTAGCCTGTTATTTCTCATTTCCATGTCTACATGAGGTTCGGGCTAGATGCTGAAAAGGGGACACCTTAAGTTTCAGAAAGAATCTCAAGGACATAGTTACTAGCAACAGCAGGAAGAGGAAATGTCCTTTCTGTTTCCCACTGTTAGGACAGTAGTTTCAGGACCTGTAGTATTGTGTTTCATTTTTTCCAGCTAGGGACTTTCCCCACAGAAGTAATTCCCTGTACTTCAGAAAAAGAAATAGATGAAAATCTGAACTCCTGGATATCAAAATAAGAGACCCCATTCTCTTCCAGGGAGATTGTACAAGATTTTACTTAAAAAGTCTGAGCTGACTGATGCTGGGCAGGAGCCAAGAAACATGGGGGCTGAAAACTCTGTACCTTCTGAAATCAGAGCTGGAAAGTTGCATATTTTACTTCCATTGCAATTCTGATCAGATAATTTAGACGTTTCTCTTCCTCTCTAAACACTGTTTCAAAGAAATGGGCTGGTTTTCAAGGCAACCTATTTCTGATTATGCATTGAATGAAAAGCAGGATCTCAGCTCCTAGAAACTTGTGAAAGATAATGACTGAATTCAGAAAACATAATTGCTCATTAGCAGATGTAGAGTTAGAACAGCAATTTTCATTACCTTTATTTGTCTTGCACCCTCGTTTTGTGCTACTGCCTTACTTTTCAAGGCATACATGAATGACAGCAGTGAAAGGAGATGGGAGAGAAAGGAGATGGCAAAGAAACAAGCCTCAAAATTTGAGTTGTCCATGCCCGATAGACAAATAGACAACGATATGTCCATGCCCAATAGACATAATAGGGACTAGAATTAAAACTGAAAGGAAAAGGGAAATCTGCTGATCTCTTTTATAATTAATTGGCCTCATATATGACTAGAACATCTGGTATACATCTCCTTCATAGCAGTTTTCATTTGATTTCCACCCCCATCTGCCAGTATGTCAGGTCAGAGAGGAATGATGGCTCACTGCACTGTGACAAGCATGCTTTGGTCTATGAATAAAGTCATAAGTAGTCCTGGTAAAAAGATGTGGGAGATACTGGGGAGACTTGCTCTTCTGGAAGAAAAAGTAACTGGATTGTTTAGCTATACGGCAGGCAGATACAAAACACTCCAGGCAATTTATTCAAAAGGCATAAACAGAGAGAAGAAAGATGAATTTAAGATGATCTAAAACAACTTTAAATTAATGGACACAGGTATTTAGCATAAACTCTCTAGAAGAACCGAACCTGAGATTTATCATACTAGTGAGCTGTCTTCCCATGTCAAGAGAATCGTGATCCACATACTTGGTTTCAGCTGGCAGGTATTTGATCTGGAGCTGTTCTGGAGTAGAAGAAGTGAACATTACTGGCATGTGCTCAGGGAGAGACAACCGAGATTGTCAACGTGAGCAATATGTGCCCACAGAAGCTGAATGTCCTGCTCATTGTCAGGCATTGTCTCCCAGAGAACACACCTCAGAGCTTGCAGAGGTTGTTGACCCCAATCACCCATCAGCCGTTTGCAGAAGCAAAGGTGGCCCAGCCTGAACAAAATGACTTTCTCCCATCAAAGCCCTATTGCCTTACCTGGTAGACTTTCTCTGGATGTTTTTATACACTTCCAGCCTAGAGACTCCTGAAAAAATACAACTGAGGCACTTTCACTCTTATATTGATACTCTTAAAGGATACAAGGACATTTCCAAGAAGAGCTTGCTTCTAAAGGACAGCCCTAGAAAGTGAGCAGGCTTCCAAGGCATAATTATTGCAAACTGAAAACGTGCGCTTGTGTTTCCCAAGCATCAGTATTTAGATGCACTTGAAGTCCTTCCTGAGAAGCAGTTTTACTGTAGACAAGATTTGTGAAATCAAGAAGAGAACCTGACTATGAATTCTAGTTGGTGTCTACAACACTCACTTGGATAAAGGGAAAATGTTTCCAGGAGCAGTATTAGTACTTTTAACTTAACCATAGCTTAAACTTAAAGTATAGAAAGTGTTCTAGTGCTACAAACAAGTTATCTTCACCCAGATTCAGCAATAAGAATGAGCTGAGCTTATTTTTTGGTCACAAAGATAATTTCTTTTTCTTGCTTCTGACAAGGGATGGATAGTGCCAACTCCAAAATCCAATTAAACACTCAGCATCAGTGGGTGCAAAGTGATTATTTTAGTATTCACAGGGTATTTGACAAAACTAATTAGCATGAGACCACAGCAGAAGTAACTGGGAAAAAGTTATGTGTAGTACTCTGGCTTCCAAACCTCTGCTCAGAAGAAGCACAATGCCTCATATACATATATATGTTGACAACAGACAAGTGTGTAAATATCCTTCACACCTCAAATGCCTCTCTTACCTCAGAGCTCTTATGGTGCCAGCATAAAAATAGTTTAAATGCATCCTTTTTCATAAGATGGTAATAACCCTAAGTTGGCTAAGGCAAGAAATGTACATATTTAAATTGTTTTATCTTGCTATCACCATATTTGTTCTTTTTGTAGACTTACATATCTGTTGCTTCCTATAGAAAACAGGGAAGAATATTTAGGAAGTTAGTACTAAAATCTGTCTTATCTTCAACGTGAAAAGCTAAGTGAGAAGTTAAAAAATGAGGAATAATACAAACAAGAACTGAATTTTAAAAATTGTATCAAATTTTCTTTTTAATCTCAGATTTCTTCATTAATCTTAGAGCTTTAAAGAATCCTATGCCTATAAGGAGTGGATATATTTTTAATATACTAGACATGCCTATCCAAAGCAAGAAACAGATCACGAAGTCACTCCATTGATAAAATGCTGGATCTGGAAGGTGTCTGGAACTGGCTGGCAAATTCTTTGGGATTATATTTACCTAATTCTCTGACACAGTTCTCTATCCTCCAGGCCCACTTACTTGTTAGTCAAGAGACAAATTTATAATACAGTCAGGAGACCTCACACAGTTAATTTACAGCAGTTGGCTTGCCTTTCTTCCTCCAGCTATGCAGAGCAGACCAAACAGCAATGTTTCAGCTTCATGCTCCTCAAACCTGGCTGAGTTGCCTTTTGTGCAGGCCTCTGGTGACAATCCCCAGCTGATCTAGAGTGCCTTTTGCAGCCTGTAACCAAATTACTTTCAGATGGTTTTGCTGGGTTTTCAATCAACAAAGGGACCGAGTTACTTCCATTAAAGTTGACAGTGCCTTAATGATGGTAAAAACAGAAATCTGGTTTTGTGTCAAGTGAGGACACCCTCATCATGGCCACTCAGTGGCTTTGTTCATGAGCCTATTAATTTTATCCAGACTAGAGTGACTTATGTTAAAAATAGGATCAAGCCAAGTATTCAATATTAAGACCTTGTAACTGAGGCAATTAAATGCTCATTAACACATAACTTCAGTGCTGCTTTAAGATTCTGTATCTACTTAATTGTTCTTAATACCCAGACCATAAGGTCCTTAACAGGGTTCCTGGATGGACCCTCAGCAGTCACAAATGGTAACATCATGAGGTTGTTTTAACTTGAAAGGTGGTGTGGCTGCTCACTGTGCTGATTCTCGTGCTCAGTTCTCCCTGAAGAGAAAGCCACTGGACAGCTTCTGTGCTCAGAGAGAGCCAGCTGAAGTGTGAGGGTAATTTCCTGACCCTCTTTGTTTGCCTGTTTTCCTCTGTGTGGGATAACTAGCTGATAAAGAAGGGAGCTTCAGATGTCCTATCGCATTACAAGTGCTGCAGCTGAAAATGCTGCAATGGGCAAACCATGAGAAGTTAGTATTACTTGGGGATAAGCAAGAAAGATGATTGCAGTTGAATATAGTCAAATTTGAAAGGTCAGTAAATAGTATTAAGCCTAGAGGGTAAAAGAAAGCTGCTCCTAATGGAAGTCAGTGGAGTGAAATTCCCATCACATCGTGCAGAGATACAGGATGGAAAACAGAGGTTAACAGAGCACAAAACAACTGTGAAATATAATTGCTTTTAATCAGACCAAAGTGAGTTTAATTAGACCAGCTAACTGCTCAATTTTACTTCACATTAATTCGAGCATAAGACCTAGTACTGGGAAATTAGTGACTAAATTTTTGCATAGTGTCTTGGACTTTTGTTTTTCTTTTGTTAAGGGGAAGAGGGAGAGGGAAGTTGAATTTCTCTCTTATGAAGAGAATGAAGGCACAATCATTAAATCAGCAGTCATTGAGAATAACTGGGTAGAGGAAGGCAGATGAATAGATCCTTACAGAATAAACAGTTTTGCAAGTGGAAAATGTTCTGACGTTTGATTAAGGGGTGGAGGTGAGATGTTTTAAATTATAGGGCAAGAAGTGTAGGAAGTAATACCTACAGTAAAATATATTGATAACTGTCTTTGGACTTCTAGGGATTTGAAAGTCCCTCATGTGATGAGTATTTTTGTTATATTTGCTTCACTGGTAGAGTGGGATATAAAGGATGAGTTCCATTGCACCTATGGATTGGGTGTCTGATTCAAACCCTCTGTGGTGGTTGGCCTGCATCTATTGTCTTAATGGAACCATGAATACAGCTTGTAATGGTAGTCCCTTATGGATGGTTAGAAGGAGCAATTCTGAATGCTGGAATGAGTGCTCCTGTGCTAGGTTAGCTGAGGCTCCTACTGGTTCTCCTAACTGCAAGTGGAAGTAAGGATTGTCAAAAAAAATTATATATATATATATATATTTAGAAAGCTAATTATCTTTCTCCAGTGATTTCAAACAGTCTGCTGAGTTCGGTGGAATCAGTATAATGACATGGAAGATAAAGATGAACAATTAGTTGCAAATACATAGCTAATTATAGAATAAACTGAAGGAGAGATGAACAGGACCAGTCCCAAACATGGAGCTGTTTGGTGCTCCTGGAATAAGTATCTCTTCAGTTGCCTTTACATGGAGTAAAGGACTTCAAACTGGCACTTTTTCTGGGCTAGACTGTAAACTAGGATTTCCTCAGAAACGTGTTGTTTTATCACAAATATTTGCAGCTTAAAATAAATTAATTAAGGAAGGATGCTATAAGGAAGCTATACTCAATTTCCATGTCATGAAACTGGTTTTGTGGTCATGACACAATCGTTCAGGGTCTACTAGCATATGGATTAAAGGAGTGCATCTTGGAGCTGTGCCAGTGCTACATTTCAGATATTTTTCTGTCGAGGGAAATGGTCATTATCACTTGCAGTGTAGTAGCCATCACCATTTACTGTGTTATGTTTAAGAGAAAGTAATATTGGAAAAACTTTTGTTCATAGAAAGGTGGGGGTTTGGAAGAAATGGCCATTGCTTTGAGTGAGATTTCTGGTCAAAGAAAGAAACATGTTGAAGGATCCTTGTGTCAGGGTTCCTCTGGCATTCCAGCTGTTTAAAAGTCAGCTATTGAAAACAACAGACATTACTTTCTTCAGCTTGGGGAACCTTGACATTGCAAGAACAGTTGGTAGATTGTCAAAACCAAAACGCCAATGACCTCGATCAGAAGATTATCTGAGAGGGGAGACTGAAGTGGATAAAATTTTGAAGGCAGTAAGTCATAGTTAAAATGAGAACTGCAGTGAATGTCAGAGATGATCAGTACAAACGAAGGTGTACACGGAGAGAAAATGAAATGCCCTGTTAGAGCTGTCGAGGAGTTCCTTTGGGAAATGGTAAGTTGTAGTGGCTTTGGTGGCTTTGGTTCCAGGTAATTGTTTGGGTCAACTCGTGGATAGGGCTGCAGAAGGTAAAAACAAATCACTTGGATTGAATGAAACAAGTATTTGTTGCCAAGTGTCAGATTAAACAGCTGTTTAAATTACATTGAGCCTCTGTACTTTATTTCTTCAGATCCCATCCTTTCAGGACTGAGTTGATTTGACATTACAGGCAGCTCAGAGGAATCTTTGTCTTTCTTAAATCTGAAAGGACTGCAGGTCTACTATGTATATTGCACTACTTTGTGGGAAAACAACCTCATTAATCACAGCCCTGCCAAAGACAGGATCATGAGCAGGATACCTGGGTGAGTGATCTGATACAAGTGGGGACTAACACAATTCCCACTCCACAGAGCTCAAGGGATAGGGATGAGTGAAGTACTGGGCAAGAAGAGGTGCAGACTGGAGTAGCCAGAAATTTCACTTTTGTTCTATATGCTTTCAGGATTGAGATTGGATCTAGACTGTACCCCACTCAACTGGTTTGGGAGGTTATGAGTGCAATGTGGGGAGGAAGGTGGAGGACTGGCTTTTTGAAACCAGTATTAGAAAGCAAGACATGAGAGGAAAGTCTATGAGATGGGGAAATGTGTGTGTTCGTGTGAATGTTTTGGGGAATAGGTGGGCTTTTCCTTGTTTGATTTTTTTTTTTCTATTTTTTTTTCCAGGGTATACTTTTCTGATTTTGGGTCTGTCATACTAGACCACTTGATAGAAGCATGAGGTGAAACCACTTCATAACAAACTTATCAAATAAATCCAAAATTTCCTCTTACCCAGGATTGCTCAAGGATGCTTGTTACCTGATATTTGCAATTATGTTTTAAGAGTCTGCATGTGGGAGTTCTGACTCAGACATGTGCTTTCTTGACTTGGGCTTTTATTGCAGTGAGTAATTTAAAAGCTCTTCTCGAGTGTCTCTCTATTTCTGGGCTTGTGTTTAAAGTTCCTGTTATTAAGAGCTGAAATCACATGTGCATGTAGCAGAAATTCACATTTGTTTACATACAGAGCTAGAGTTGCACTGTGTGTGCGTGTGTGAAGATTTACTACAAGGCATTTCTCTGCTTTCTCTTTTGAAGAGTATAAGACAAACAAAACACACTGGGGAAACTGATTTCAGACTTCGAACAAAGCATGTCCTAAAGTTCTTTGATTAAAGTTCTGTTAATTCTTTGTCCAGACACAAAACATAGAAAGATGGAATCAGCTTAAGTCATTGATGCTGAATTCATTGGGAAGGAGGGGAAATGAATTAATACTGTATTTTACCTGAAAGAAAGATACTTGTCTAGCTTTGCAGACATTGTAAATATTGATAAAAAGATGCATTTAAAAACCTTGATTATTTTATTGCTCTCCTACCATATGCAACAAGTGAACCCCCAGCCAATAGGGTCTTTGAGGGAGCATTCATTTGTTGATGAAACCTCTTCACTAGTGAGTTGTCATGACAGACTTACAGCATGGCTGTAATGCAAAGAAGTACATAACTGGTGGTTTGACTTGCAGACAGTCTGATACATATTGTTTGCTTTTCCTTAGTTTAGCCTTGCTGTTTCGCTGTTCTGTGATCCGTTGTGCAAAAGGAGGATTTTCACATGGAAACCCAAAGACCTCTTAGTGTCCTGTTTGTTACAGCACAGTTTGCTCAGCAGTTCAGCTATCAAGGAACATGCACCTTCAGTAACTCACTCCTAAAGTGAAGCCAGAGTAATTTCATACACTGTCACAGCAACTGCTGCCATTCCAAGGCAGGGCTTGGTCTCCTGGTATGCGCACATGAGGTGGGAGAGCCTGCAAACAACACTGCTCTGGTGCTACATGATACTTAGCAAAATACTCATACTCTGGTGTATATATAAAGAAAAGCCCTGATTTGGAGCCAAGAAGTAAATATATGTCTGTTTAAGTTTATCCTCCATGTTCCAAGCCAGTAAATTTAGTAAAGTACCTAGATCATAAGTAATTGAGAGGCAGCAGTGGTAGAACTTGGAAATTAAATTTTAATTTAGGCTGCATTAGGGTGCAATCAAACCTTTAGATAAGATGCTGTCTGTAGGGTGGTGGAAGCAAAAATGTGACAGCCACATATGCTAGATCATAACCAGAACTCAAGGCTACCATAGCTGTTTAAAGTTGAAGGCTGGAGATTGCCATCACTGTACTTGGCCTTGTCCTTTGAGTGAAACAGAAAAGCAATAATGTTCAGTGCTGTGCAGAACCTTACTTTAAGAAGTCAGGATGACCTGATGTCCAAACAGTTCATACCCTCAAGAAGCATTTCCTTATTTTGAGGTTTTCTTTTGGACGGTTAATTGCTTTTAAAGGCAGAAAAGACTGTATTTTTTCTCTTATTATTTGGTATATACTGCAAGTAAATTGTATATGTCCTAGGACTACAGTGCAAATGCTTTCAACATACTGGCTGTTTTGTGGTTCTTTTATTTGGCTGTTTTGTTGGGGTTTTTTTGTGTGCTTTTTGGTTTTTTATTTGTTTTGTTTTGTTTTGTTTTTTCTTTCATTTCTCCTTTAAAGTAAATCGAATAGAAGTGGAAGCATTGTTTATTTATGTGTATTTATATGATGGTGCCCTGGTTCAGCTCAGTTTATGCAAAAAAATATGAAAATTTCTCTGTGTGGCGCTAATTCCAAGCAGCATCTGAGGATGGTCTCTCTGGATGCAGAGGAAATACTTGACACTTGCAGGCATAGCAAGAAATGGGTGTTATTTTTGCTGACTTGATGAGAGAGGTGGTATATGGACTAGTCACATTACTAATAATGTGAAATATTGCCATAGGCTCTTCATAATCTTCCTGGACATCATTACCTTTACAGACAGATGGTGCAAAGATGCAGGGCCTGATTAAAATAAAGGCTTATTCTTTTGATTTTAAGTCATTTTTGGTTTTACATCATTGCTAATTTAAGTGATCCTAACAGCCAAGAGTACCACCCAGTACTCTGACTGATCGCCCTCCAGGGGCTTGGGGGCTCACAGGGCAGGTCTAGAAGGTAGGTGGGAGATTACAGTTTATTCTCTCCATCTACAAGTATCCACTGATGTGTTCTGAGGCTTGGAACACTGATTTGCAACTCAGGCTCTTGCTGCTTGCATCTAAACTACTTGGAATTGTTTTCGTGGGATATAAAGATCTGCTGCAGAATTTCACTTCTGTCATTGAACACAAGGCTTTGAGAAATATGAAAGTTTAACTCATGGAGGTGAACTAGAAAAGATTTCAGATTATCCACCCTAGGATTAGAAACATGAAAACTGCTACATATAGAAATAGCAAGTGCATTTTACTTGCGTTAACTTTTGTCTAAAAACATATGTATAATGAACTCTTTTCAAATTTATTCAAAATGCAAACAAATCTTTGCTTACTTCTATTAGGAAAGCAATTTTTTGCTGGAAGCAAAATGGAAATCCATTTGCTATATAAATAAGAGCTTTCACTTTTCAGCCAACATGAAAGAGAACATACTTTCCCAATGCTGTCGTACATGGGCCTTGGCCAAGGGTTGTATATACAGCAAAAAGACAAACTGGTCTAAAAATGCTCCAGAGAACAGAAAAAAAGAAAAAGATTGGCATAAATTATTCTCCTTAGCTTTTTTTCAGTTAATTTATTCTTTTATTTGTTCAAACCACTCTAATGGGAGTATTAGTATATTGGCAGAGAGCATCAGATTTGATATGTACCGGAGGAGAAATGGCAAATGAATCCCTAAGGTGTAATGCAGAAGTTCCTGTTGGTGGAAGGCACATCAACTCTCACTTTGCTTATGAGGACAAGTGTAGGTTTACAGGATGCAGCCTATTTTTTCTTGACTCTTGCATAGAACAACAAATGAGGAAACTGCTCTTGGTGGGGCAGTGGTGATGAAGCATATCTTTAACGTGCAGGGAGGAAGTTAATAATGTGGAATTGTTCCTTCCCATTTGAACCCTGAGCAGGGAACATAGTCCCTATGAAAAAAAATTGACAGAGCTTGTTGAACATTCTGTTTAGAAAAGGTCCACTGTAGATCAAAGGACATGATTTCAGAAGTCCCTGGATCTTGCAAACAAAAATTTCTTGAGCAAATAGTTGCATGCTGTAAACTTACCCATGGAAAGCTTTTGATTAAGAAATTGTCTTCCCTCTTGAAGACTCTAACAAACTGAGAAGACAAAAATTGTGCCAAGTACTCATGTTTTGGAAAAATCATGCATTTACATTTAGCCTATCTCCTGTATTGACATTTGGTGTGTTAATCCCCATCAACTCTCTGCTCACTGTGAAAACTTGAAAACTTTCTTTCCCTGGCCCAGGTTGGAAACATGATCCTACAGCCACTACAGAAAAGAAGATGGGGCAAGGCTTCCTGTGTTCGTGTGCTGTCTCTGAATGTACACAGGCACATCCTATTTGGTGTAAAGCAACTCAGGAGTTATGCTAAATTTTAGCATTTTATTAATCCCTGCTTTTAAAAGATTGGTCTTATTTTAGTGAGAATGGGTTAACCTCTGCCTCACAGTTCTGTTAAATCTAGAAGCTTCTTGTACCCATTTGGAGAACCACAGGACCTAGAAACACTTGTGGTTAGTGACCAAAACAAATAAGTGCTCTGACTATAACAAATTTTAGAACACGTGTCAAATTAGAGTACTGATTTCTCAGCTATTTTAATAGTGTCTGAAGAAAGTGCATAAATAAATAACAGCTGAATATACTTACTTTAACAAATTAAAATTGTCTATGATAGTTTTCCAAGTGCCACTTAATAGAACTTAGGAAATTAATAGCAGTAGTGAAAATAAAACTCTGCTAGGGAAGCATCTGGAGAGTCACCTACTCCTTTTCTGAGCCCCCTTTCCTTGCTTTTCTGACATAAGGAGTTAATCAGGGTCAAGAGGGTTATGTGTGCACTTAAATCAGGGGCATGGTCATTTCCAAACCAGTGCACACCCCACCTTCTCCTCTGCTGTGCAAGTCTGAGGTTGCCTGGCTCCATCATTGGATTTCTGTTACTGTTACTACTTGTAAATATTAAACTATGGGTAAGCAATCCAATCTCCTAGAGGTTATTCTGTGCCTATACATTTCTGGATGGAAATGTACCTTCTTGGACAGGTTGGTTTCTGTTTTTCCCTGTCTCTCTCCCGTGCTTGCCTTGGGCTGAGCTAGGTGATCTAAAAGCCCATAAGAGAAAAAGAAGTGACATGCACAAGGTCTGTGAAGGGGGCTTGGAGAAACCTGCTCTGCTTGAGGATGCCCCTGCTCCTTGCAGCGGGCTTGGATCAGCTGACCTTTAAATGTCCCTTCCAACCCAAATCATCCCATGATTCTATGAAAAGCAAAGAATTTTTTATCTCCAGTACAAGCCACTGCAGGTTCATCAGTGGCTGATGCAAAGCACAGATCAACAGGAAAAAAAAAGGTTCAGATTTCTGTGGAAACAAAGAGCCCAAACAGAACTGGGCTTTAGCTGACATAAAAAAAGTTACTGAGGGCCGTGTACTAATTTCCTCTCATAATCAGCTTTTTTATGGGGAGGACCATATCTGTCTGGCTGTTGTGTCTGATGAGCTTGTTTTAGGAAAACTATTATATGATGGAAGTACTAGAGACTGAGCAAAAAATCTCAGGAGGAATTTAATTCCTGTATTCACTTTGTTTTTCTTCTTCTCCCCTCCACATGTTTATTTATGGAACAGTTGAATCTGGGTAACACATGAAGTGTCATGGAAGGGCTGGAGATGCTCTGCTATTTTGAAAGAAAATTCAATTTCTTCAGGCACAGAATCCCTCTTGAGAGCCCTGAAATTATACTGAATGGAATTAACGTCTTATTCTCCCCTACTTTATGGTTTAGTTTGGAGATTTTTTTGTTACCAGTTTTCTTCAAGTAGAATGTGATAAATAAAAAATAATTCCTGTCATGTTAATAGGAGGGTTGTCTCTAGTGCAGAGTTAAATGGAAATATACCCACACTTCTGCATTAATTTAATCTGCTTTCATTAACTGTAGAGTAGGTCTGCTTATTTTTTTCTAATTCAATGGGTTTTATTTTTAGCATCCTTCTCTTCCTGTCTTTGGGGCCCAGATCATATAGACAAAATCAGATTTTTTTTCTTATTTAATAAGCCTTTCCTGTAAAACAGCAAGTCTTGAGTGACTGCAGCAAACAATTGGGAGAGACTGGAAAGGGAGGATGTAATAAAGCAGGATCAGGGGGTGTGCAGCACAGTCACCAGATGCAGGGATATTCTCTTTATCCCAGCACTTGGAAAGGTGCATCTGGAGTGTTGTTTTTGTTACCACAGCATGATGAAGACATTCACAAACTTGAGAGAGCTCAGTGGAGGGCCAATAAGCTTGTTAGGGGGCTGGAGCACAAGATGATCATGATAAATTAAAAAAGTAAGCTGGACAAAGCCCTGAGCAATATGATAGAGTAAGATGATCCCTAAACATGAATTTGAAGCTGATTTATTATATAATTCTATGATTGATGGAATCCAGATAAACAGGATACTTTTTATATACTCTGTTTGTTGTTCAAAATGTTTATAATACATGGTGGGGTAGAAGAAATAGGATTAAGGTTTTAATCATTTTAAGGAAACTGAGAGAGACTAGATAAAATGACCTCCAAGACAAAAAATCAGAGGCTTTGGCTTGATGCCATGTAAAGACAGAAGACAAAACCCCTTAGAGAAGATAAGATATGCTTAGAATATACTTTTGGGATGTTTCAGGGGGGTTGATAGGTGGAGATGAGTCAGTGTACTGGTCTGTAGAACAGGAGCCTTAGGAAAGTAGAAAGCAATTAATTGAAATCTTAAAATTTTTTGGATATCATATTATGTCTTCTGATGCCCAAATACAAACATGTTAATCAATCATTTGGCTCTTCATCCTTTTAATTGTACGTACATCTATGTACATGCATGTATATCTATGTACATATATACCTCAAATATATATAAACACATATGTATATGTATATGACTAGTATTGCTAGTCATACTGCTGATGATTTAACATGATACAATGTTAAATGTGCCTTTTCTAGATGTGTATTTTTACTTTGTTCCTGGGTTTGGTTTGCATTTGTTCAAACTAGGCCACAAAGAAATTGTTGTGATAAACTACTAGGCCACATTAAATTATGATCAGACATCTTTTACTAGCAAGGTAACTAAAGGAAGAAAGCAATAGCTAGCAGTGATGACAATTGCCATAACTCTCAGCATAAATCTGGGAATACTAACGATCCCATTAGTCTGGTTCAATAAATCATTGATTGGAAGCAGCTTGAAATTTGGATTCCAACTTCTATTTCACAACAAGTCATATCTGCTGAGATGAAGCAACCACTGGAACAGTCTGTTCCCTTACATTCTGGAAATGGTCCAGTTCGTCTTCAAATTCCAGTGCCCAGTTCTGATCTAAACAAATACCTTCATTTTCCTTAGGAACAGCTGATCTATGCTTTTCTCATCTTCTTGTCAGGATCTTCTTGTCAAATAATGGAGCTTGGCAAAGTTAGGGCTTATTACACATGCTAGACATTTTGTTCCTTCCTTTTTATCCTTGTTTTGGCGAAAGAATTGGGATATTTCTAAACAGTGGAAATCCCTTAATGTCTCAGTTTTATTATGAGGTCTAAAAATTAATGAGTAAGGCTGATCTTGGGGCAGCAGCAGCATATGTTTCATCCACAAGCTATCTGCAAGTTCAGAGGGACGCTTTTTTTGTTTATTCCCTTTCTCACCAGATCTTTCTTATACTGAAAACTGTATAGCTGTTGGAAGGCATCAAATAGCATTAAAAAAAACCAAGCCAAGCCAAAACCTAAACTAAAAAAACACAGCTGGACTTTCAAAATTTCAAGCCATATCCAGGTAGTAGCTCAAGTACAAGTCAGTGAAGTCATCATGACTTGCTGCGTGTGTCGCTTGCCTCTGAGCAGGCTGGTTCAGGCCCTGGAGATGGACACCATGTGGTGATGGACTGGGGCACAGACACCAGAAATCTGTGCTGGCTTCCAGCACAGCAGCCCCTGCCCCGATATGTGAGTGCACAGACTGCCAGACCTTCAAGGGTGCACATGCATGTGCACACACATGTGCTTAACCAGGATTTATAAGATGAACTTGATCACATTCCCAGTGCAGAGCAGCTTACCTGGAGTTGGCCCATCTCTGGGGAGAGTCTACTGAGTACCAGGGTGGGAGCCGCAGTACCTACAAAGCTTCACCAAACAGCTATACAAAAAGCATAAATTTATGGTTCAGGCAGAAATCTTGATGTGGCATTTCTTCAGGCTATTTAATAGGGCTTGATGAAATGCTTTCATTTGTTTTTGGAGATGTGTTCCCAGGGGAATGAAAAATTGGAAGATGAAAAATGCTCTTCAGCCATACAGATCTTAGTAGAATTCTGAGAGGTGTTGCGTTTTGTGTTTGGACTAGGCAGTTTTATTCAAAAAAATTCAAATTTATGTATGTGCTGGTCCCACAGGGAGCAATGATTATGAGACTGGAGGATTAGAAGACTTGAAGGGCCAGGAAAGGGAAGCTGTGACAAAGTGAAGGCAGTGCTCAGAAAGTAGCCAGTGTCCACTTGTCAGAGCTTATCACATACGTCTTGTTGCTTGCATCTAGGAATGGCAGCTGCCTAACCTGGAGTCTTTTTGCTGCAGTCAAGATAATGTTTAGCTACATGCTCCTCAGGACTGAAACAGCAATGTCTGAGAATTTTTAACCCCTTAGTTGCATGTGGCTGGGTGCTGGTAAAGGACAGCTCCAGGATCTCTGCTTCTCTCGTTGGTGACTAGTGCAACCTCAGGGCAGGAGCTACTTTTGCTGCTTGTGACTATCCAAGGTTTGGATTAGTGAGTGGTCTGCTCTGTGCCAGGTTCCCAGGTGATAACCAGCTGTGGATAGCACCAGATTATCTAAACTGTCTCCTTCTGAGAAAAGAATGGGTGTTTCATAGGAATAAACCAGAACATCTTCCACTGATGACAATCAATTTCTGTCTTTGGTGATCATCCAGCTTACTGGGATATTGGAGCTTGAAATTAGACAAAATATCAGTCAGGCCAGAAAGTCCTGAACAGGGTGAAGTGACAAGTGATTTACAAGGCAAACCACTTCATTTACCACTGAAGCTGTGCTGGAGTAGCTCTGGCACTGGTTGTGCTCTGCATGTACCTGTTAAATACAGGGCAATTGACTCCCAGGGCTCAACTTCCCAAGAAATGGGCACCAGGCAAAGTGCTGTGGTTGCTGAAAAGCAAATCAGAATCCCTGTGGACTGTCATATCCCATTTATAATGTCTTCTTTTCTATCTGCATAGAAAAATGAAAAATGGTTTGTAAATCTGCTGAAGATCTTGGGGCTGGGGAAAGAGTTTGTCCCTGCTGGTGGCTACATGGCAACATCTTAGATGCAGGCACTGAAAACAGTTCCTGATGTGTGAGAGCAAAAAGGGGCTGAGGACTGCTGCTCCGTGTTTAAGTCAATGAATTTTCAGCCTCTTGGCTATTCTCTGTCTGCATCTGTCATTCCTGATGAGTGGTCTCTTTCCTGTAGAGAGCTTGTCTGCCTTTGCTTGTTTTTTATTGCTCCCACTGTCCTTGTATTAAAATAGGACAGGTTTCTGTACTGCAAGGGAAAAATAGTGATTGCAGCAAGTGAGGAATAAGAAGCAGCCGTGGCCAAATGCTTCATCTTGACTTAATGCAAATATCCAAACAAAAAAATTCTCTGTAAGAAGAAAGGAAATAAGCTACACAGCAACAAAGAGCAGAATCTAGAAACCGTGGATGGGGTGGCAATTCATTTATTGTCTTGGCGTGCTTTTGAAATATGCATAAAAGGAATTAATAGCGTATATAAATAATAATAAATGTTATCTAAAATTTTAATGTGTATGCAGTCTCTCACCTTTCACTTCAGGGAGCTCTGCAAACAAATTTTCATTTAACCTCTTCACTCATGTGTGAGGTGATGAAGTATTGTCTCTCTCACACATGAATAAATTATGATAAGTCCAGATTTGAAGAAAGCAGATTTTGCAGACCTTCAGGGTCCTGTTTCCCTGTAAACTCTGGCACTCTTGGATGCCAACAGCCCAGGTGGCTGCAATTCTAAGGCTGGGAAGGGAGTGCTGCTTCTCTGAATTGCAGAAAAGCCAGAAAGAAGGGAGTAATTGAGGAAAGTTGAAAGCAATCCAACAGTAATGTTACAGCTGGGTTTTGGTATTTTTTATTTAATCCTCCTAGGTTTTACTGTTTTGTTTTGTTTTAAAGCAGACATTTACATTTTCAATATGGAAAATGAATTCCCCCTCTTACAGTGTTGGTTTTTTGCAGCAAGACTAGAAATCATGCCTCTGTTCTGAGATTTTCAGAGATTTGGCTACACTTTTCTAGTAACACCATTCTCCAGCTCTACAGTAAACACAGGATGTGTGTAACAAGCATTGCTGACCAGGTCCTGACACTGGATGAACAGTTCTCCCTGGACTAATATCTGTCTCAGAGCCCCTTGTCCCAGAACCATCTCAGCAGGGTATGCAAAACTGAATTTCACTACACCAAAGACTGTGGTCTGGGCAGAAGAGGGTGGCAGCTGGTGATTTTTACAGGAGAAACTGGGTCTATTAGCAATATCCTTCCTCTTATGCTTCTGGATCCTTGCTTTGCTGAAGGCAACATCCAGCCTTTTTGCAATTCAGCTGGAGGCAAATGCACATCAGCAGCGTTGCTGCTCCACTGCCTGAGGTAACTGCTTACTTTGCCTGTGTCCAGACTTGGCCTTGGTCTGATCAGAGGTGAATAAGAAGGGATGATGCAGATCAGTTTCTCCTTCAATAGTATGTGCTGTGAGGATCTTTCATCTTGGGGATAGAAATAAGGCTGCAAACTTCAACTGAAGTGCATCTGTATATTTGTGAATTCAGACAAGGGCTGTCTGTCTCCCTATGAGGGATGCATAAATCTTTCATTTTCCTTCTTTATGTCGTACTTGAGTTTTTCCATAGCATAACTGATGCTGAAAAGGAGGTGAGGACTGAGCTAGCAGTACAGCAGACTTGCAGTGTGACTGTAAGACTAGGAGAAACATCACAACATCAGCAACATCAGAGAAAAATATAGAGCAACTGGTCAATTCAATTTCCACAGTATGTTAGATTCTTCAGCCCTTCCCCTGCTGGGTAGTGATTCTCCATTACATTGAAGAACAGCTGGTAAGGAGAAAATTGATAAGGCTTTAGTGTTGTTGCTTGATTATTGTTCCCAAAGACTCTGTCTTGTGGCACATCATCGTTCAAGAAGATAAAGGAACAAACCACATTGCAATTCATTTGGCTTCAATTTACCATTTACAGTAAAGGATATATTCAGCTTCTTTGCTTTTGCATGGATCTGATGGATGGATGTACTTTGCATGCATGGAACTGATGAGGCTTTTCCCTCTTTCTGTGGTAAGACTGTTGGCAGAGACTGACAATCTCTTGCCTGATTTCCCTCTTCTCTTTCTCTGTGGTTGTTTATTTTTTTTTTTTCATTTCTTTGTTTTTCTTTGTTTCAAATTGGGGTTTCCCATTAGGAGGTCTGGCATACTGCCATACAATTCCCATACCTGACTGCTATTCTGCCACTGCACATCACAGCACAGAGGTCAGTGGAGCCCATTAATCCTGGAGGGTTGCAGTCCAGTAAAACCAAACACATTTCATACCAGCTTTTTACTCTAACTGCCTGATTTTCTGGTGCTTCCTCATTATTGGAAAAAAATTGAGATGGAATTGGAAAAATTATTCATAGTTGTGCCATACAATAACTTTCAGAAAGATGGGAATGACTTGAAATGGAAATACAAAATAGGGAGTAAGTGTAAATGGGATTGAAGAGATACTGAATATTACTCTCTTAACAAAGTTTTATTATTCACAGTTTGGCAAAATCTTAATGGAAAATCCCACTGTAGTTTGTCAACTGCTTCTAGCAAAAGAGAAGGGACCATGTGGGAAGCCACATGAAGGATTCACTGATGATTCCATTGAGCTGGTGGTTTGTTGTATGAGGTTTGCCTGCACTGTCCCATCTTCCTTGGAAATTGACTCATTTAGCATTAAGACAGTTGAAAGTAATCACCAAGTAAGGAGGAATGATGGCTTATGCCAGTAACAAGCTGATCCATGCTGATGAAATTTAAAGGTTAAGCCCAGGTTATTATTTAATAACAAATGGCCATAACAAATCATCACTGAAAGTGCATCTAGAATGCTCTGAAAAAAAAGCTTAACGTTATCTAGTATCTTTTCCATATTTGCAAGTACATTTTAAAAGCTGTACGTAAAAAATTATCTCCATAGTAATGGGGAAATAAATTAAGGAAACTAAATTACAATTCTAAATTTTGCTATGAAGCTGTCCTCTACTTTCCCTCAAGACATTGAAATCAGTAATACTCCTTCTTATGGTGCGCATCTCAAAATCCCCATTGGCCACAGCACGACATTTTGCTGCTGGGCTTTTTGCTGTTGTTTAATGGGGAAAACAGTGACCTTGATTAAACTCCTAAGTTTCCATGCATACATCTGCACCTCCAGCACAGCTGCACAGACATGTCAACCTGAAGATTTTCAGTAGTGTATCATAAGAGTAACAAAATATATTAAAAGATTTTGTTGCTAAGAAGCATGAGGCCCAAACTTAATCCACACTTGCAGCAAAATTCCTGTTACTGTCTGTGGTACTATTACAGACAAGTTCTGAGCTCAGAGGAAATTTTGTATATTTGTTTCGAAAGGAGAAACAAGCCCAGCCTGTTTTCTGTGTACTTTACAATGCCTGAAGCTGACAACATTGCAAATGATAAGCAGATGCAATCATCACCAGTCACTTCAGCAAAGAAATCTCTATTAGTCTGATAATGGATTTTTATTCTAATCTCTTGCTGAATAAGAATCAACTCTAAGTACTCGAGGGGTTTTTACTGAATGTCAGCTGAGTAAAGGAAAGATGACACCTTGGGAACTTAAGTCCTCAAGAGTTGGTGACGTGATACTTCTGGAGGGATGAGAAAGCTAAGAGGTAATGAAGCAGAAGGGCTGATGTGAAGATGAAGTTGGCCTTGGCAGGACTGTTTGTCAGTGTTTGCCTGCACACCCCACTGGGGAAGGAAAGGGATGAAAAGGAGGATAGTAACACAGAGACTCAGTCACAGCCAGAATTACTAACCACCTTAACTGTGTCTTCTGTGTTTGTGTTTTTTGATGTGCAAGAAGAAAGGGGAGAAACTCACACATAAAAACTTGTAATGCAAAGAGACTGTTTCCCTTCCTTTTTCTGTCAGTCTTGTTTTCTTGCATGTACTCCACTCCTTTTCTAACCTGTTTACATCTCTTGTCCTCTAGCTCTGTTCTCCCTCCCTCATCCTATCTACAGTGACACTTCTGCTGTTGTAACTCCATTCCTCCTCTGGCTTCCACTCTTCTACCTTTTGGTTCTTCTTCCATACCCGTCCTCTCATACACTGTTTTCTCTGTAGGCACCTGTTCTATTCAACAATTTAAATAGCTAGAAGGAGTCTGCAGCTGGGGGAAAAGGAAAGAATGTCTTCCAGCAAGGGCAAAGAAGGAAAATTAGGAGTGTTTAATATCTGATATTTCAAAAAATAAAGCCTAATTCCTCTCACAAGGCCTCCCCAATTCCCTACCTTCTTCTATCAGTATGTAACTATGGAAGCTGGCTATAAAAGCTGCAGTAATGAAGATATTCAGAAGCAATGTGAAGCGAGTGAGAGCCTGGCCCTGTGCTGATCAGGATCTCACCCCCTGCACTCTGGGGCTTTGCTGCTCTGTTGGTTGGAGAGGTGAGGAAGGGAGAATGTAAAGGGTCAGACAATCTGAGTACTTAAATGTCCTGCCTGTGAGTCTTGCCTCTACCTTTGTTCATGTGTATGCTGTCCTGAGATGTTTTAGGGGGAGGGAAACCAGCCAAAAACTGGTACAGGACTGAGTACTAATCCTGGACTTCCAGCTCCCTGGTCTGCCCCAGGCTGCAACAAGTTTTTGTCACTGACATAAGGAAAGCACTGAAGCCTTCAAACCCACTGGCATACTAGGACTTGAAGGTATTTTCCATTAAGGTTTTGTGTGTTGGCTTTTAACTCACTGTTACTTTTTCAGTGAATAATGGAAGCCTATACCCTTCTCTGTACTTTAATGCTATACAGAAAATACAACTCATGCAAGAACCATAACTTCTAATAAGCAGATCTGTTTGGTTGGGAAGGCTCATAAAAGATAGATTTTGAGAAAATACACAGTTCTAAATCAAGCTTATTTTTCAGAATGGCATTAAAGTGATGGCTAACAACCTCATGAAAAGATTTTTCTGTAGCACACTGTGAATACTAAATATTTATGGCTAATAGATGTGAAAGGTGCATGCAGGAAAAAACAAGAGAGTATGTGTGTTGATGTGGAGGAGAAAAATAGGCTTTTGTTTTTTGTTCATCTCTCAAATAATTTTAACCTTATAACACATGCAAAGTACAAAGGAGAACTCTGTCTTGGGAAGGAGAGTGCTGGGAATGGTGACAAGGGAAGAAGATCTGTCCACAGCTCAACTGCTCCGGTTACATGAAGCAGATAAGTGATGACTGTGATGTGAGGGGGGTTGTCCTGCCTTCTCAGGATCCTAAGGTCACTCCTAAGGCAGTCTACTCATATTTTTGTCCTTTATACTTCAACAATCCTAACATGATATTTAGTTCCCATTTAAGGAGGGACAGAAAAATGAAAGAAAATATTTTAGTCCTAAAAGTTTAAAATTCCAAAAGGGTTTTCCTTCCTAATTGATTTGATTGAGTTTTCTCATAGAACCTGGAGAACAGGGAACTATTGGCAGTTTTGGTCATGGGTAAAAGTTCTGATTTCTGACCAAACTGAAGATAACTGGTGTCTACCTCTTTATGAGATCTGGATTTCAGGATTCTACTTTTGGGTAGCTGAGGAGAGCACTTCCATATGCAAATTCAATCTTGGAAAATCAGTTTCCAGCTGTTTTGAATCGCAGTTCACCTTGCTGTGTTTGGAGTGGTGTTTTCTGACTTTTCTGCAATAACTGGGATCACAGAAAGAGACAGAAGGCCCTGTGTGACTTGTGAAGAAGCTAAGGATTACTGGTGGTCTTCTTTAAAATTTGTTTGTTTATTATAATTAAATGTCTGGCAGCATTTTCGTGTGCATGCTTTACTCATCTTGTTTTCAAGTTAAATGAAAGAGTCCTTATGTTGTAGTTTTTGTTGCAGAATGGGAATTGTTAAAGGAATAGGTTCCAAATGAATTACATGATAAATCTGCCCAGTCATCCATCTGTAAATATGTGTGCAAAGTATTTCTGAAACTGAAAGTTAAACTAAATGGTCAGCTGATTTTATTGGCATGGGGTTTTTTTCTTCTTTTTTTTCTGAGATGATACAAGTCATCCTTGCTCTCTATTCCCTTTTCTCCTTCCAAATAACTTTTCTAAGCCAGACCCAGTGTGTGTTATTAAATTATGACTATCGAATGAATGCAGGCATGTTGTGTGTCTGCCATTTTAGCAGGTGTATCGATCCTTGAAAACATGCTACAAGAGCTGCTTTGGACAAACAGTTTCTCCTCTATTCAGCTGGAACAGTCAGACACTTGTTTAATTAAAACTCTAGCAATTATCTGCTTGAGAAACTCCAGCAGCAGCAGAAACCCTGGTGAGACAATAGGCAGCAAGGCATGGCAGTGGCTGAGCCTGCTCCCGTTAATGGAAGCTTGTAGCCAGATACCTCCTTCTGCCTCACAGGCTGACGCATCTCAGATGCTTCAGTGTCACTGCACAGAGAAACCCCCAAACCAGATGTGTGTGTGCCACATGTGACACCTACACAGTCTGGCTTACTCAGAACGGCCATGAGTTCAGTTTCAAACTTGAATTCTCTCTGAGTGAACAGAGTGGCATGCTCCTGTTGGGATTAATTTTTGTTTTAACTTGCTTAATTTTGGTCAATAGATTATGGGAACAAGGAGCTAAGCACCTGTTCTTGAAACTTTGTCTTATAGTCCTGCTATGGCTGGCTGGGCTGAAGATCTGGACAATTTGTTCCAAGACAGGATGTGGAGATTCTCTACGGGATACTCCAAGTAGTGCTTGTATAACTGAAATGGTGAGCATGGAAAGAAAGACTAGTGGTCTTAAAGTATCCTCAAGCTCTTGAGTATGTAAAACAGACAAAATATGGAAAAAAAAGTTATGTTTACTTTTATTCAAGAGATTATTTCAAAAAATGTCTCTGGATGGATCTTGAGCATGCAGGAAGTGAAACTGTGCAGGGAAATGTCCTTTGATTTTCTGCAAGTGACATACTAACAGTCATGTGTCCCCCCTTCCCTTCTATAACTCCACTGAAGGGTAGCCCTTCTCTGCTGTGCTTGGATTCCTGGCCTCTCACCAGCTGCTCCCACCCTTTGGCAATGACATGGAGTAGCAGTGTTGAAGTGCTTCGAGGTATCCAGGATACCAAGCAGGGTCTCCACTTGCATGAAGGTGCATCCACATTTAATAATAAACTTTCATTTCCACTTTTGGAATTCAGAACACTGCCAGGTTTCATCTGGAGTGAGATTTTGTAATATAAAAATGGTTCTAGAGAGTCCTCTCTGGGGAAGAAGTTTTAAAAGGATCGACAAGTTGGAATGTCTTTCAATGAAAAATGAAAAAGAACCAGATGTGCTTTAAGGTTCCTTCCAACACAAATCATTCTACAATTCTATCTTTCTCTCTGATCTGGATTAGCCATTTCAATGCCAGAGCATTCACACTTTGGGTGTAATGTATGATCTGAGAAAATCATTGAAATAGTTACATCTAGTAAGTCAAAGTTAAAAAGAGTTGCAATTTGTGTCTTGCTACCTCTCACTACTCCCTGGAGAAAAAAATAATTTCCCTTTTTCTCAAATATTTTGTTTCCTTGCTGGTTTAAGTTAGAATGGATCCTGTCTTCCGGGTTTTGTTTGATCTGTCTTTTTTGTCCTGCCAAAGAGTTTTGCTCAGAAACTGTTCCAATGCAGCTAATGAGAAAAAATTATCTCAACCAATAAATTACTATGGAATGAATAATTTATAAAATTTACTTATTTATTGAACATTTAGTGTCAATCTTTTGTGTAGCATAAACAGGTGATGAAGACAAGATGAAGATAAGAAGAATCTCATCCAGACTGGTGTAGCCCATGTTATTTATGCTAAGTGCAAAACTAGCTGTGGTTATCCATGATGCTTTCTATTAAACTAAAACCTATAGAATACCTACCCTCTGACTGACTCAGGATTTCCACCAGTTCAGTATTGATTTGTAAACAAGCAGTCTTTATAACCAAGATTTTTCAGGCAATATTTTCCCATGTGAACAAGAAGAACATTTCTGAAATGATTTATTGTCAGATTTAGTTCTAAAGATTATTTCGTGCCTTGCACTTGGGAGTTGTTCTGCAGGGCATAGTTACTCATATCAACGTAAGTTACATCAGAAACATTCTTTACTCATGAGGTGTATTTTCAGTGCTTGTAGCTTCATTAGCTCTAAACCCATAGATCATACTTGTTGCTGCATCGTTTTCCATCAGTTCAGCACTCTAATAATGGAACTTTCATCTTCCAAGGTTTGAATTTGTGATACTTGGTTTAATCTAAGGTAATGTAGGCCAAATCTTGGCACCAGCCATGGAGAATTGGTCATACTGTCTTGTTTAAATGTGTCCTCAGATTTTGGTGAGATTATTTCAGTCTTGTGACTCCCTTTACAAGCATTAATCCAGGTATGTACTTTGGGCAAATATTTTCAAGCAAATGTAGTATAACCATAGGGAATAATTATCTGGAGGGTTGCCATGTTCTAAAAGGAATGTGCAAGACTTGCAAATGTCTTTCAGTTTCCTGACATTTGACCCTGACAATGTACATCATCTTTTATTGGTAGCAAATTGTGTCTGGAGCTTTCCTCAATGCTCTCTGTGTTCCTTGAGTATATTCCATATAGTAAAGCATCAGTATGTTCCTTCTGTATCTTCCATATGGCAAACCAGTACAAAAGAAGAGAGCGAAGATTTACGAATTGATTTCACAATTTTGACTCACTCTATAATGTTTCCTTTATGTTGTTGTTGTAGATTATCAGTGAAGTACTTTGTGTATGGTATTTTATTACATCCTGTGCACTTTGTAAAATATGTGAGTTTTACTCCTTTCAGTTGCTTTTCTATTGAAAGTGATTTCTCCTGAGATTACTTTTGCTCAGGCTGTGTCACTGGGGGCTGAGCATTAGTGTGCTACACCTGAGCCCTCCTCTTTGCTGTGGATACCCCTGTATCCATTTTGCAGAAGAACGGTCTCAGTAACTACTTTTAAAAGAGAAGTGCATGGAGGGGTAGAGTGGTGTTTTGTTGTGATTCTGTCTAGGGTAGCACTCAAAGGCTTCTCTGCTTTGTCACAAGATGAGCACTTGAATTGTGCAGCAGTTTGCTTCAAAAGCAATGCTAAGGATAATCTGCTATAGCATTCCCTGGTGTGCTTGTCCTGGGAAGGATAGGTACTGACACTCCTTCTAAAGATCACTTGAACAAATTTTCCCTTCCTTTCCACCCTCATAAGCAATGGGAAGAATGGGTTTCCACTGTATAATTTAACTTAAAATAAAATCAATTTGCATGTATCAAAGCAGAAGACTGACACAGAATTCCATTGAAATAATTTATCACGCTACAAGCTAATGACAGCTATAAAATCATTAATCTTTTAATATTTCCATCAGAAACGTGGAAAAGAAATTCAAAGTTGATAATAGTTGATATGCTAGAGCTGAGCCTGAGGACAAGGATAATCTTTCTGCATAGTTGAACTAATTCTTCTATTTTCAATCTATCCTTTAGCTTAAAATTCTGATCTTCAGAAATTTCAGTATGAGATAAATGTGATGCGCTACTACCTAAGGCTCCTACAACTCCCTTTGAAAGATGTTGTTTCCTATCTGCTACTAGAATTAAAATCTGATGCATTTGGGGTGGGCACATGGATTTTGTCAACACGGAATGCAAAGCAAAGGAATTTGACATGCAAATTACAGACTCCTTTGAGAGCTGCTTGTTAAGCTTGCAGCACTGAGGTCGACTCTAGTGTAGAACTAGCCAAGGCAATGATTCTTTGTCCTTTGGGATTTGACCAATATGTATTTATTAATCTGAAGTGGGAAATGTGGTGAATAGTCAGTAAATGACCTTAAAAGTAAAAAATCAAAGCAAAGCTTTATTTATCACACTTCCTATAAAACTGTTTCTGCTCTCCCAAATAGCACTTTGTGTGACTCTGGCCTGTGTTGGTGTCACAGCTGCACTTAGCAGAGCTCTAAATCATACATTACACTTCAGATCTGGAAGTTCAGGAAAGTTCAAATGATTCTGAACAAAGAGATTTGCACTGCTGATTTGAGTTCATGAACTTTTGTCTGCTACTTACTTATTTCTTTCTTTGAAGGAAAATTTGATTAAGAGCAAACTGTAAATGCTTTGCAGCTAAAAGGAAATGTGTGTTATATCCACAACTGAGTGCCTGATACAGAAAAGGAAAGCTGGTTGGTGTATCTGTGCTAGTAACCCCTCTTACTGTGACATTGCTTCATAGAAGCAAAAGAACATGTTAGATTGATTATTTTTATTGATACCACTTTGGGTGAATAAATTAAATTCTTATAGAAAAAACAATTTTACTGCTAGAGTTACATCTCCATGTGTGCCTATGCTGATCATGGAAATCACCATTCTACAGACCTGCTCCTGTCTTAGTAAGAATAATTAGAATAGAAATATGTCTTTCCTTTTGCCAAGGCTTCCCCCCAAAATTAGGATTTCTGATTTGACTTTCATGCTTTTAAAGAAACATTATTTTGCTTTGCTAGTGTCTTTGTGTTTGTTTGCCCAGTAGGCTGACGTGTACTTCTATTTTATGTTAAGTACCCAAGCAGTGCCTAGCTTTGTCATATACATGTTTGCTACCTTCCTTTGAAGATTCACAGCTCTTGATGGCAGGGATGAAGGCCCCTAACTGCAGGCCCCATCATGTGAACTGTAAGTTCAGAGCATTCCCTCAGTGCTGCTGCTTGCCGAGATGTTCTGCACCAACCTTATATATCTCCCACCCCAACAAAATGAGAAATCCACGGAAATGGTGCTCCCAACTTTAGCATCAGTTTATCACCAAGCTTGGGGGTGCCCTGCCCCAGGAGAGAAGAAAATACCTACAGTTCTGAAAAGCCTGTTTTTTTTCCATTCCCCTTTCCAAGTGTTATCTTCTTCCTGCTCAAAAAACAAAACCAGACTCACCCAATTTTTTAACTGATCCTTGCTCCAACACTTAGGATTTCCATCTAAGCAGAATACTTTTCCCAGGGCTGTTGGAATGAAATAAAAATTTAGTTGGAGCTCAATCTTGTTTTATTTCAGATATGGCTGGTCATAAGGGCAGATTTGATATTCTGCAACTGAAACTATCTAACTCCTCCGTCATGCTGTTGAAAACTGGAGATGGTTCTTGGCCATCTCCTGCACACCTGAGTTTTTCAAAATACTTTGATATCCTCCCAGGCAAGCTGCTCTGTATCTGTGAGAAAGGAATGGAGCTGGTGAGCAGGCAGAACAGGAGGTGCACACAGGAGCAGGAGATGTGGTGTGCAGCTTCAAATCAAAAGTCAATCTAGACCTTTATTCTGTCCACAGCACTGGCTGATGGTCTGAACTTATGGAATAAAATAAGAGCAGTCAACATGTGGAAGATTCAACCTAACTTCACCAGTTTTAGTATTTCTTAAACTGATCTGTGTATCTCTAGAATCCTGCTAAATACCTCTAAATAAATCTGTCCCCATGAATGTATCTGCTATAGGCATTGGTGGAAAATAAGTATACAGAAGTCAGGTAAATATTTCTTACTTCAATCTATTTCTAAGTATTGTTTTGGGGTTGTTTTTTCTTTTTATTTACAGTTCTGGCAATCAATGTTTAGAACAGACACTTAAAAAAAAAGTTACTAAATGTTTTATTGTCTTTGTAGACAAATCTAAAAAAATTCGACTTAGACTTTATCCTTTATTACTTATTTTCACACAATGTGGACATTTTGTGCTGAGCATTTTGACACCGAGAGGTGTCTGCCTGGGCTGGAAAACACCCTGCAATCATGGTTCAGTGGCTTCGTTTGAGATCCCTGCTCAGGTCATTTGTCCTGTACTACATTATGGTGCATTTTGGAAAGCAAAAGTCCATTTCTGCAATGTGTGTCATCAGATTGGGAAGAAAAACCTGCAACAGAGAAGGAGAACAGGAAGGATAAGAACCACAGCCCACGTAGGGTTACTGAGGACATTCAGAGGGACAGAGCTTCAGGAAAGCTGTAATGGAAAGCATTCCAAAGTAATTAGAAGGCTCAAACATGTTTTAAATTATAAAAGACTTATGTGAAAGTGATCAGCAAGCAAGAAGCTGCTAGAGGAGTGTCTATCTAAACATCTGTGTTTAAATTTTCCATTTCAAATGAGAGCGAGAAGCCATATCTGTGTTTGTCTGGATCCAAGGCTTTTTTTTGCTCCCGTTGTTTGCAGAGCAGTTAACACATAATTGGCTCAAAAGAAGGGACTTGCAATGAAGCCACAGTGGTCCCAGTGGGCCACCAAATCACCATCTGAATCTTCCCCTTTTGCCTTAATTGCTATAGAACGGAGAGTGTAAAGCTGTGTGAGCAGAGATGACTCTGACACCTCACAGGCAGGTGTGCTCCCTCTGGATGTTGATGGTCTAGTAGAGATAAGCCCAAGAAGTGGTGCAGTTTCTGTCCCATCTCTTCAGGAAGCAATGTGATTTTCATCTGGTTGTCTCCAGTGGAGAGTGGGTGGGAAAGCACATAACTTCACCATGATCTGTCAGGTTTCAGTGACAATAATAATCAGATTTATGAAATGTTGTGCTGCTATACTAGATTGAGGGATATTATAGATAAATTTTCAAAGGCTGTTTCTGGAATTGTGTGGCTTGTGCCTGACACCATCCCTGCAATGTGCAGCACAGATGTGACTGGAGGGTCTGGATGTATCATGGCAGCCTCTTTTAGAGAGACTGCTGGGATGAATTAGCTTGTAGAACTCTTTGTGACAGTCCTTTAGCATGTGTAAACTGTTTAAACTGTTTAAACTGTTTAAACTAGTATTAGTTTCTGACATAAAATAATACCTAGTAGTCTGGCCATTCTCACTAAAACTGGACAAAGAGCTCTGCCTAGGAACTTCTCCTAGGAAATTAGGAGAGTAACTAACCTACTGTCCTGCCTCCTCTTGCTAAGAAAACTACAGTAACTTTTGAAAATACTCTAGCCAAGAAAAGTACTTTGCAGGGCAGCTTCTGTATAAAAGTAGGTAGAGGTAGGTGTGCCTCACAGGAACCACTCTCATGACAGGTTTTTAGCTCATGCTCGGATTTCTGCTTCTGTTCTCAAAGCCCTAAATAAAGCTCAGAAGTATCATAATTTGAGTGTTTGCAGCAATTCCCAGCACATGTATTTATATGTACACAGGTATTCATACAGGCTTCCTGTTAGAAAAGGCCCTTGCATGCTTCTACCAAGTGCTTCAACACAAGTGCCCAGGTTTTTATGACTGCTTAGCTCACTGGATGCAAAGACCTTTCAAATATTTAGATGAAAATACTTCTGTTGTATTGCTGAGAGTTTTGAACACATGGTTGGAAATGCCCAGACTTGATCTAAGCTCTCTTCAGTTTCATACATACTGTTAAATGCCATGGGTGCATCTTTCTGCTATATTGGTCTCACTGAATTAACAGAGAAAGGATCCTGACTACTCTTGAGAGCCACTCTCATTTCATACCTCTTTAGAAAGCACTGGTGGTGCAGGTAACATTTCTTTTTCACCCTCACTGAATTGAAAACAACTGATGTGAATCACCACAAGTCCCTGTTTCTGGGGGTTCATACTGGGACCAGTAAACAGGATAGAGTTTATTAATTACCATGGAAAAGCAGGAGTGGAAGAAATCCAGATGGAGTAGCCAGGCTTTGCTACATCCAAGTGAGTATAAACAACATTCAGAGATGAGAGAGACAAATGCAATGTCGTTGTTTATGGTCAGATTAAAAGCATGGGATAAATTCCAGCTACTGCTGAAAACAGTTTGGCAGGAAGGGTGTTTCATCCCATGGTGAAACAAGGGACGCATGTTTGTGAGAAAGGTATGTGCTTCCCTTCGCCTTGCCCAGGACCTGAGGAGCCTTGAGGTGTTTACAGCAACTACAAGGAAGTGTACAGAACTTGTTTTCCCCTGGAGTGGCCTGGGTTTTAAATGAGTTTTAATATTTCACCAGTTCTTTTGATGTGTTACTTCACCAGCTCATATTCTTAAGTATTCTGAATGTTATTTATCACTAAAGTGAACAGTCAGGGTTTTTTTTAGCATTATGCAATTCAGACCTCTCTGCTGCCAGGAAATAGGGGTACTTGGTTATGTTGCAGCACACAGGGAGCAGAGGAAGCAATTGACCCCACCTCTGCCTTCCCCAAGCTCTGGCACAGCCCCAGGGCTCTTCCTCTGGGGAAGGAGATATTGTAACAGGAGAGGGGTGCTTGTCACTCTCTCTGGCAGCACAGGGCTGTTACCTAAAGCAGGTGAGGTAATTCATGTGTGACAGGGCAGGCACAGGAGTGTGACCATCTGCCAGTGATAATATGCAGCAGTAGGTTGAACATAGAAACCAAGCACCAGGGAGACAATGTCCATCCCCTGATTCCCCTCGCCCCCACAGGGAGGTGAGGTGCAAGTCACCCTTTATGTGTGAGAAAAGAGCACTGTAAACCCTAACCCTAATACTGTCCAAAGTATTTGAAGTAAGTGAATAGCACTGCAAGTGACATTCTTTTTCATAAGTTCATCTAAGTATAATTTCTGAAGGAAGAAACAGATTACCAAACAGCTGGTAATTTATTTTTCCTTTTCATGATGTACTTTTGTTGTTGAGGGTCAGTGGTGTCCGAAACTTGCACAAAGCAGGTACAGATGTGTACAGCCAGTGACCACCCTCACTATGGTCACTGGTTATTTTAGCTGACATACCAGAAGGGCTGACCATCCCTTTTCTCAGAGTAATCCAGCAGTAATCTGCTCCTGCTGGTGGGAAAGGGTAGTGGCTGTGTGGCTGGGCAGTCCTGTCCCACTTACCCCTCCACTGATCCAGGCTGTTGCTCCATCTTGTCAGCAATGGATCTTGGAGATGAAGTTGGCTGTGATGAATGTGCTGTGGCTGTCCTGTGCTTGTGTAACTGGCAGAGCCGATGGGACTAAACTTTTCTCTTGTTACCACAACAGTGTGATTGTGCTGTGTATTTTCTCACCCTTGTGTTATCTGAAAAGAGGAGGATGACGCTGGAGAATAGTTGGATTTGCTCAGTTGAGAATTTCCCTGCTCGTCGACAGATTTTGTCCCCAGATGTGAGGTAGTACTTGTCTAACTGGTACTCTGGCCAAATCTCTTCTTTTAACAAGCAATTTATTAAGGAGATAAATAATTGCTCAACAAAGCTAAATGGCTTTTATTAACATCAGGATTTGCATTGGAAACAATGAAGAAGCCTTAGCATGCACTCAAATTTTATAGCAAGATTTTTAGCTCTGGGATCAGAGTATTAGGAATCCATGTGTCTAAACTCTGTTTCTAAGAAAGTATTTTCATCTCAAATTTCACAGATGCACTGGTTTCTACGTGGAAATGCCTAGAAACCTCTCCAAAATAGGTGGGGACCCAAGGAGTCTTTTGGGCAGTTCGAGCCATATAATTAGGCACACTCAAAATTCCTTGGGCTGGAGACTTTCCCAGAACAGCCATTTCATCTGTGCTAACAAAATGTTCTTTTCATTTGAAGAGACCCTCATTTAACATGGTCACAGTTTAACTGTATAAGCATGGGGAAATTAAGCAGGGACTTTCTGGGAAATTTGGTGACAAAACAAATAACAACCTTTTAGCAATATTATAGAATTTTTTAAGTATTACCACAGTATTTAAAATGAAAGTGACAGGTGTTCCTTATTCTTTGATATCTGTGACCTCCACCACCACAGAGTGGTCTCCTGGAGCTATTTATTACATCACTATGCCAGCTTTGAAAAACTGTTTGCCAGCTCTCTTCTTGTTTAAAGTGTGATGAAAACCTTGATCATTTCTTCCTCTCTGGCAGAGGTATGGCTTGGGAAGTAATGTATAAACAGGGGGATTCAATGTCTGGTTCAGATATGAGGAGTAAACAGGACAGCCAGCAAAGCCAAGGCCTCCCAGCACCCAGACTGTTGCCTCTCTGGCAGACCAAACTTCCTCTCAGTCTGCTTTCAGCACAGACTTAAAGAACAATTGTCATTATTGCTCCCTTCCCTCATATTGCTACACTTTTAAATACAGCATTGTCATTGTATGATTCTCCAGTTTCCTCCATGCTATTGAATTCTATTTTCTGTTACAAACTTGGGACAATACTGAATGTTTATTTTCAGAAATCCAGCCCCAGAGGAAACAATCCTGGTTTTCCTCTTTTTGGCCATTTGTCTTGCTGATAATTTGTTGTGTTGCAGACAAAACTTATTTTTAGTTAATTCTGAGCTGCAGCATGTGGCTTTGTTGCCTAGCACTGTTTTGCCTGTTTCATGACAATTTACCAAGACATTTCCGCATAGTCATGTTTCTTATAGTAAACATCTCTCTGAAGAACTTTGTCTCTCATTTCGCTTCTGTTACACTTGGGAATATGCAAAAAGTCTCATGTTTCTCATTGAAGGTGTAGATTGCAGTCTTGCTGAATCTGAAATGATAAATTTTTCTTAATTTTTTTAATGCACAACATATTTAATCACAGAACTACTGAATTGTTTGGGTTTGAAAGGGACCTTAAAGATAATTTAGTTCCAACATTTCTGCCCTGGGCAGGGGCACCTTCCATTAGACCAGGTCACTTAGATCTCCATCCAACTTGGCCCGAAGTTCCAGAGACTTGGCATCCACATTTTTTGAGCAACCTGAACCAGTGCTTGACCATCTTCACAGGAAAGAATTTCTTCCTAATATCTAATCTAAACCTACACTCTTTCAGTTTAGAGCCATTACCTCTTGTTTCCTATCTGCCCTTTTAAAAAGTCGCTCTCCTGCTTTCTTTTAGGTCCTCTTTAGGAAGTGGAAGGTACTACAAGGTCTCCCTGGAGCTTTCTCTTCTCCAGGCTGAACAAGCCTGACTCTCTCAGCCTGTCTTCATAGGAGAAGTGATGGAAATTAAAAGAACCTTGAATCAATAAACAAAAGATCTCAAAGCATACAGTCCTCTTGCTCTTTTCAAAATATTAGAATATAGTATTTCAGCTGGAAGGGACCTAAACTTAAAGGTTTGTTGTGGATGCTGTAGGCTGAAGGATAAACAAATAAACAAAAACCCCTGAAATCCCCCAAAGTGGCTCTCAACATCTACAACAATCACTATAAGATTTCAGAAAAGAGCTCGCACTCATTAAGATTCTGAGTTTTTGTGAATGGTGACTACCAAACTGTAGAGTGAAACCTCACAGATAGAAAGGGACCAAAATGAAAAGCAAGCATCATGTAAGAAGGTAACAAAACCCCCCATGCAAACACC
>VZRF01006586.1:20827-40346 GCA_013396875.1 Vireo altiloquus
GAATAAAGTAAAGGGACTCCTCTGTCTCCTTTTTGGACATAAACCTGTGGTGTTTGTGGACTAATTTTCCTGACAAAGGGATGGGAAAAGAGCAAGGCCTGATCGTGCCTCATCCATCTCCTGCTGCCCTGGCAGGGAGCTGCTTCCCAGCCTCATTTCCCATTTCCAGCTGGCTCCAGGCTGTTAAGGATCCCCCTGCCAGCAGCTCCTCCACAGTCCTGCTCCCAATCCTGGATCTGGAGAGACAGGCAGGAGAGCTGTGGGGTTTGGAAATCTGGGAATGTCGGGAGAAGTTAATGGGAGGTTTTGCACTGCCCCAGTTTGAGCTCTTGGATCTTCTAATCGTGGAATGGTTTGGGTTTGGGAAAGGACCTTAAATATCATCCATTTAACCGATGCCTTAGGTTTGAACTTTTCTCTGTTCCCAGCCCTGCAGTGCCCAGTGTGACTCTGCAGCTCCCTGGAGCTCGTTCAGTGCTGTTCTCTCATGCTCACACTGACATAACAAAGCCTCTCCAGCTCGCTCTCCAAGGACACCCAGACCCTCCTGGGCCCAACAACTGCAAACCTTCATCTTGGGGAGAGGGGGGCAAGCTTGGGCAAATTCCATCCTTGCCTGGCTTCTGCTTGGGCAATTGATGCTGATATCAAAGTGGGAAGAACTCGGGAGCTGGCATTGTCCATTTTGGGATGCACTGAGGCAGGAGCCTCTGGAGCCCAGAGTGTGACCTCTGAAGGCCTTTCCAATCAATCCCTCCTTTATTCCTTTATTCCTGTCTGCTCTCTGCTTCTCAGGAGCCATTTAAGGCATCATAACCTCTGTCCACCCTCCCAGTTTTTCGGAGCTCTCTGCAGGTTGGTTCCACCCAGAAGCTCCTGGAAAAGGCTATTTCTCCATCTTCCCATTGCTTTTACCAATTTCTCCCCAGAAAATGAAGCAGGAACACCTCCAATCCCAAACTCTGCCCAGTGCCAGCAGGGAAGAGAGGAGAAATCATCTCTCCTGGGCTGCAGGGAGCCTGGATGTGTCTCGGTGTGAGGGAAAGCCGAGCCAGGGCCGGAGACAAAGAGCGCCCTGGACTCGGGGAGAGGCTCAGAGCTCATTGAGCCGAGCGGGAGAAACCTCCATGAAAAATGAAAGAGGAGCAGGCGGAGACGAAGCTCCAGGAGTTATCTGGGGCATGAAGAAACCCAGCAGGCCAGAAAAACGCGAGCGGAGAGAGCAGCAAAGGGAGCGGGGAGGGGAGGGGGGAATAAAAAAAAGCGAGGCTTGATGTTTAATTAATGACCCTGATTGCGTCTGAGAGGCAGCAGCCTGCTGGGGACAGCGAGGGACACGCCAGCCCTGCCTGTGCCACCTGGTGTTCCTCACAGTTTTCCCTTTTTTCCCCCAATTTTTTGGGGTGATTCCCCCCAGCCCTGAACGCTGAGCTCCAGCACGCACAGGAAAGGGCATCAGGGATATTCCAGGAAGGGTCAGGATGTTTGGGATGTTCCCAATGGGAAGGGGAATTTTAAAATGGAATTTTAAAAGGGGATGAAGGAAAAAAATCAAGGAAAGGAAGAAAAATCTCACAACAAATCTCCCCCCGGAGCTGCAGTTCCAGGGTCGGTGGGCTCAGGTGGAGGAAGCACTTCTCTCCAAAAAGATTGTTTTAAAGGAAGAAATGGGAAATGGAGATGACTGAACCCTGATTTTGATTCTTTTTAACTGAGAAATAGGAAATGGAGGTGATTTTGCCCCGATTTTGCCTCTGTAACAAGCACAGAGGCAATGGGCAGTGATCTCTCTGTGCTTTGCTCTCCCCCTCTGCAGCTCCTCCTGCTCCTGGGCATTTCCTGGCCCAGCCCCACACTCAGGTCCTTCAGGTTTCCCATTCTGCTCCCAATTTTTGGTTTCCCCCACAAATCCTTCCCTGCTGTTCTCCTGGTGATGGAACTCCCTTCATCCCTGCTGCTGAATCCTCTGTCCCTGGCTGGGCCATGGACACCTCTCTGGGAATTTCAGGAAGCTTTTCCTGACAGCCTAAAGCCTCTCAGGTTGTGTCTGGATGACTGAGGGGAGGATGATCCCTCTCTGCTGCCGACAGCTTTGCAATTCCAGCCCCGGGAGTTCCTTTCTAAGCCCAACCATTCCATGGTTTTTCACTCCTGAGCTTTAGTGACTCCATCGGAGTTGATTTATTGCATCTCTGCAGAGGAAATGTCCCCTTCAAGTGCTGGAACAAAAAACCTGGGAAAGCTGCTTGGAGCATTTATCTTCTGCTAAAATATCCAGGATTTTATGGTTGGCAACCAGGGAAAAAAGGGGAAAAATATAAGCCAAAGGAAATATCCTAAAGCATACAAGAAACCACAAGCCCTAAATGCAAACCCCTTCAGCTGCAGTGTTTGCTCTGTTCCCATATATGACTTATTACACTTGGAAGTTAATCTGGAAGCCCAAACTCCTGAGGTTTGCTCCTGCCAGCTCCTGGCAAGGAATTCAGGCACTTTGTGACTGTTCCCAGCTCTAAAACACCCGGGGAGAGCAACAAATACGTCTTTATTAGGTTTTTGGAGATGAAAGGCACTGCTGAATACATTATTCCAATGCCCCCTAATGAATAAATGTGACTTCCCACTAATACAAATTAATTAATGAACATTTCCATCCCCGAGCCCTAATCTCCAATATTAAATGTTATTAATGCCAGTGAGCTGGACCAGCCCCTGCATCCACTTAAACGTTTTCCTGACATCCCAGGGATAACTCCTTGGCTTCCTCTCCCCTATGGATCATCCTCCTCTAACCCAGCTGCTCTGGGAATCACAGAAATCCCTGCCCTGGGAGTGAGGAGAAGCTGATTTCTCCGAAGGGAAGGAGGGCACGGCTGAGACACCAGGAGGCCAAAGGCTCTGATTTGGACATTGATATTCCTCCAGAATTCCAGGATCCCGACACACGTGGAGCTGCAGGCAGATTGTGTTCCTGCTCCTCTGGAGAGACACTCCCAGTGTTGGTGTCACCCAGGGGTGCTCCCCATGGGGACAGCCTGGAGGGGTGCCAGGGACAGGCCTGGGGGGGATTCTGGGTCTAATTAAAGAGCAATTAATTAATGGGAAAGTTCTGGGCAGAGCTGGTGGGATGGGATGGGATGGGATGGGATGGGATGGGATGGGATGGGATGGGATGGGATGGGATGGGGTGAGATCCATGGGATGGGATGTGGTCCCTGGGTGTGGCTGGGAAGCAGAATTCCGGGAGCAGGGCTGTGCAGGTTGGGAGCGTGGCTGATGCTCTTGGAGATGAGTGTCCATGGTTAGAGGAGCTGGGAGAGCTGAGGGGCCTCACCTGGAGAGGAGAAGGATCCAGGGACACCTCAGAGCCCTTGCAGGGCCTGAAGGGGCTCCAGGAGAGCTGGAGAGGGACTGGGGACAAGGCATGGAGGGACAGGAGCCAGGGAATGGATCCCAGTGCCAGAGGGCAGGGCTGGGTGGGAGATTGGGCAGGAATTGTTCCCTGGGAGGGTGGGGAGGCCCTGGCACAGGGTGCCCAGAGCAGCTGTGGCTGCCCCTGGATCCCTGGCAGTGCCCAAGGCCAGGCTGGACATTGGGGCTGGGAGCAGCCTGGGACAGTGGGAGGTGTCCCTGCCATGGCAGGGGTGGAATGAGATGATTTTTTGGTCACCCCGTAGCCAGAGCATGCCATGATTTTATGATTTCACAAAGCTCCATATTTCATGCAGGATTCCTCAGACTCTTTTCCCTGCAGGGAGAAGCCTGTCCCAGAAGACAGAGGGAATTCACGGCAATATTTATGGAATGATTTCACTGCAGGGCTCTGTTGTCCCAAGGTGCTCATTTCCACCAAAATCGCTGGATCTGACTCAAAATATTCCAGTCAGGTGTTTCTGAAGATAAAAAGAGAAACTGATCTGTCTCCTCTGGAAATTTTTATGGCCCACAAGTCACATTTTCCCTCAGCAAAACAAAGGGCTGTAATGGAAAATTCCAGGCCAGTTTGGCCCAGTTTGAAGGTCAGACTGGTGTGTTTTGTCCATCAGAGCTCACGTCCAGCTCGGCACCTCCTCCATCACCTCTGTCTGGATCCCGAGCCAGGGGATGGAGCCGAAGGAAGGGAATGGGGTTGGTGCCTCCCACTTTTGGGGCTCCTCACCCCCAAAACATCCCCAGCTCCTGCATCTCCTTCCTCTGGGAAAACAGGGGGACCTGGAAACCCTGGGATCGAAGTGGGATGGGGAGAGCTGACACAAACACCTGCACAGCAGTCCTGGGAAAAGAAAAAACCAGGGGGAAAATTGCACCTGAATAGTCCTGATGGCACCCAAACGGCCACCACCAGACCATCCCTGAAAATAAAGTCGTTAAATTCAACAAAAGGTGGTGTGGGGCACGTGTGGCACCAGTCTGCCCCATGCCCTTCTCTAAATGTTAAAGATGGATAAAACACTGGAAGGAAATCACAGATTTAACTCCTGCATGAGCCTATAAACCAGGAGTGATTAAAGTCCAGGAGGAAACCCTTGGAAGGACACCTGGATGGCTACAAGGTGTTCCTGCTGCTGTATAAATCATCCCCAAAGAGTCTGCATGGTGCTGGGATTGCTCCTCGGGCAGGACAGGGTGAGTTTTGGTGTCCTGAGATGTCCCTGCTGTGCTCCAGAGGTGAGGACAGGTCTGGGACAGAAGCCCCGGGCTGGGCTGGGCTGGTTCAGCTCATCCTTGATGCGAGCAGAGTGCTGGGACAGCATCAGCCAGGCAGGTTCGTGAGAAAAGGGGGAATTTTTAGCAAGCTGTGCCCACAGAGGTCGCAGCACCTTCCCCGGGGCTGGCAGTGCCACGGCTGAGCTCTCTGTGCCACCACTGCACTCCTGGGGGCACGGCAGGGACATGGCATCACCTCCTCCCTCTGCCGGGGAAGGTGACTCCTTCCCAGCCCCAGGACACATCCCAAATCCCATATCCCATCCCAAATCCCCAGCCCGGCTCTCCAGCCACACCAGGATGATTTCTTGCTCTTTCTTCCACACCTCTCTCACACACTCTGTTACAGTTTGATGTATTCTCAGTGCTTTTAGCCCACACACTGTGGCTTCCCAAGGCTGATAACTCAGCTCAGCCCCACGGCACCGTTAAACCAGGAGAGCAAACATCCTGGGAGCCCCAGACACCAAGGGCCTCTCCAGAACACATTTTGGAACCTCAGACAGGCCCAGCCAGGGGGAAGGTTCCTCACAACGAGGGCTTCACTCCAGCCTCTCACTGGGGGATCTTTGATAAATATGTTAATTAGCAAGGCCTATAATTGTGTGTATTTCAGTGTGTGAGAGAAAATATGTGCATTTTCAGATCATCCCACCTGGGCCAAGTGCTGCACCCCAGGATCCTGAAATAAATCCCCAGGTAAAAACCCCTTTTCCCCATAAACTGTGTTTTAGTTTCAGTTTTAAGACCAGAGAAAGGCAAATCCAGGGTGCTGCACACATGTCCTCCTGCAGGAGGCTGGCACCGAAGGGCTCTCCCAGCTCTCCTGGAGCCTCCTGCTGGAATATTCTGCAGAATTGGCCAGCCCTGGGCTGTTTTGGAGGGAGGGTTTGGCTTGGATGAAGTTCTGCAGGAACCTTGTCCAAGGTCTCTCCTGCTCATGGATGGAGCTCAGGCTGTGAGGAAATCTGCCCAAAATCATCCCTGCCCAAAATCATCCCTGCCCAAAATCATCCCTGCATGAAATCATCCCTGCCTGAAATCATCCCTGCCCGAAATCATCCCTGCATGAAATCATCCCTGCATGAAATCATCCCTGCCCAAAATCATTCCTGCCCGAAATCATCCCTGCCCGAAATCATCCCTCATCCCTGCTGGAAAATATCCCAGTCCAGGTCTCCTTTCTCCCAATTATCCCAATAAATTTTTGGGGTTGATTCCCTGCCCTCATGAAGGATTTTATTCATGGCACCACCTGCTGATCTCTTGCCTTGTGTGATGGGAGAGTTTAGAAGGCAACCTCGAGCTGTTTATAATTAATTGTGAGCCAGTAATTGAGTCCTTTCTTATTTTCCCATTTCCTTTTCCACGGGCTTGTAAAATTCTTTCCTATTTGCTGTTGGGAGATTTATTTTTCCCTTGTTTTGCCACTTCCCAGACGGTGAAATTATAATGTAATGGTGAGAAAAAGATTAGGAAGCAGCTCATTAATTTAGTCCTGGTTTTAGCAAGGCTGAGGTTGTGAGCAGGGCTGGCTCATCCCTCATCCCTGCTGAGCTCACAAATCCTTCCCAAAGGGAAAACCCTGCAGGGAGTTGCTCAAATAAAGATATTTGGGATGTTGTGAGAGATGGAGGGGATGGAGATGGAGAGATGGACTCCCCAGGGACCGCTGGGATAGGGGAATGATTCCCCTTTTTAGAATTAATTGGGAAATAATCCTGATATTTCCCCACTGATTCCTTTCAGGGAGTAGAAAAGGATTTTTTAAAGGCGCCTTTCGAAGGATTTTTGTTCCCAGTTCGTTCCCAGCTCGTTCCCAGTTCGTTCCCACTCCCGTTCCGGTTGCGTGCCGATCCTGGCTCTTTTTTCACGGCTGCCTGGGCTGATCCATCCAGCACTTCCCGAGCGGCTCCTTTGTTAACCGAGCTAAGAGCATCTGGCTCTGCGAGCTCCAGCAGACATTACCTCCTTCCCGAGCCTCTCCCGCTCCTTCCCTCTCCCTGAAACCTCTCCCAGACGGAGCTCAGCCCGAATTATTTATGGGACCTGTTACTTCCAATTTGTTTCCAGCCGTTGCTGTCAAACATTTGTTGGCTCGGCTGGAAGAGCAGCTCAGTGTCTGAGCTCTGCTGTGGCTTCACATCCTCCTTTTTCCCAGGGAAAGGAAAAAAATGTTTCCCTTTGTTAATAGGTTTTAAGCATGTAACCTATGTTACTAGGTTTTGTTGCTCACAGCAGAGGGAGTGGGATATGAGGGCGCCTGGAATTCCCAAAATCCTGGCATGGCCTTCTCCAGCTCTCCCAGTTTCCCTTCACCAAGGGAAGGTGCAAAGAGGTGTAAGTAGTGCAGGAGGCCATTCCCGGTTCTTGGGAACAGTCCATGCATTTAAGAACTCTAAATCCTTGGGATTTAGGGTATTTCTCCACAGCCAAGTCACAGCTGGAATACCCAAACGGATTCCTGGGCTGTGTGAGCAGACAGGAGGGTGAAGGAAGGGATCATTCCCTCATTTCACTGCTCCTTTGAGGAGCTGAACACAAAACCATTCCCAAATTGGATATTTGGGTTCCTACCCTGAACTTAATCCTGAAGTACCTCCGACTTGTTGGTCCTGGACTAAATCTCCCTTGGGGAAGCGGAGTTGTCAGACCCAAACCACAACTTCCCTGCTCCAAGAAAACCTTTTCCCACTAGGAAATGTCCCTCCAAGCCTCAGAGTCCCACCAAGGTGAGCTCTGCTGCTGCATCTCCTCAGCAGGCCATTCCCAGTGGGAAAGGATCTCCTCTCCAGGGGCTTTCTCCTTCTTTTCTGTGCTCAGATTTTCCACTGAGCCTGCTCCAAGGCTCAGGGTTAAACCACCTGGAGAAGCTCCATGTGTGAGGTGTTCCCACATCCAGGCACCCCCACGGCTCTCTGCCCAACCTCGTCCGGCAGATCAAAGTCCAGAGCTGTAAATATTAATGTATTTATTGCTTTTAGCTCAGATTTGCTCACATTTTAACTGGAGTGGAGAAAACGTGCAGTTCTAGAAACGCAAACCAATCCATCAGGGAGCTGCCTGCTTTTATCCTGCTGTCTCAGGAACCTCCCCACACCAGCTCATCAATATATTACCATTCCTTAAGTCTCTGTTTCTTGGGGTGATCTTGGGGCTCACATGTTGTCCATCACAACCTTCTCCCTGAACAACTGGAGGGTTTGAGCTCCTTTGCCTCACGGGGCAGAGATTATTGTATTTATTCGGCAAATAAAAAAATGCAAATAATTAATCCTGGAAAATAATCCTGGAGGCAAGATTCCACTGCCAGGGAGGTGGGAGGCTGCAGTGGCTGCTCGGACAGCTCCTCTTCTCCAGGGATGTCCTTGTTTCTCCAGGGATGTCCTTGTTTCTCCAGGGATGTCCTTGTTTCTCCAGGGTGAGGTTAAACCAGCACATAAACCCAGATTTCCCAGGGAAAGAGAAAAATCCAGACTATTTTTCCAGGATTTTTCAAGCCGCTGCCCTTTGGGTCAAGGTCCACCTCTGCAGGTTTAGAGCTCCTATTTCCAGTCTCGTTATTCCCTCCCTTTGTCCCGTGACGTGGCCACTCCCAGCAGGAAGAGGACAGCCATAGGAACCACCTGGAGCTGATTTCCCAGCTCTTCGTCCCTCTGGAGGTAACAGGAATTCTGCAGCCCCATTTCCGTTCGGTTTTTGGCTCGGGGGCTCGCCTGGGAGGGGAGGGCAGGAGGTGGGAGCTGGAGGCCATCCAGGAGCAGCCAGGAGAACAGCCAGGGGGAAGGGATCTGCAGAGGGATGGAGCCAGGTCACCGCGAGGTCGCTGAACACCAGAGCCCAGCAAGGAGGGGCAGGAATTCCTCTGGGTCTGTTGGTGGCTCCCCCATGTCTGGGGTGGTCACTGGGCACAGCCCAGGCCATGCCATGGGACAGGGTAGTGAGATCTTGCTCCAAATGGGCTCCTCTGGCTGCAGGGAGCAGAGATCCTGGTGAAACCTCACCTGGCTTTAGGCTGACCCTGCTCCTGTGTCGGTGGGGCTGTGGATTGATGCCTTAAATGGCTCCCTAAGAACAGAGAGCAGACAGGAATAAAGGAATAAAGGAGAGGGTCTGGGTGTCCTTGGAGAGCGAGCTGGAGAGGCTTTGTTATGTCAGTGTGAGCATGAGAGAACAGCACTGAACGAGCTCCAGGGAACTGCAGAGTTACACTGGGCACTGCAGGGCTGGGAACACAGAAAAGTTAAATCCTAAGGCATCAGGATCTCTCTCACTGACCACTTCCCACGCAGAATCATGGAGTCATTTAGGCTGGAGAAGCACCAACACCTCCCTGACCCACATCCCTAAAAGCCAAGGGCAGTTCCAGAGGATCTGAACCCAACCTAAACCACCAGGAACCTCTGTGACCCCTCAGTCCCCACACCCTGGTGCTGCACCACCAGGAGCCCCCAGCCTCACCCTCTGCCTGGTGCTGACATCAGCAGCTCAAACACAAACGCCCAGAAACATCCCCAGACGTTTCCTGCTGCTCTGGCCCCACTTTGTCTCCACTCTCCGGCTTGGCTCCACCTGGATGAGTGTCCCCACCTGGGAGGGGGGGCTAGAGGAAGGGTCACGAGCGTGGTGCCATCCTTGGTGTGTCCTGGTGACATCAGGTCACCCACATTGTCCCCCAGGGGCTCTGGCAGGCTCAGGTGCCACCAGATGCAGACCAGAGCCTGAGGATTTATTGCTTCTGTACTTGTGCCACCTGCAGGACAAAGGGAAACCTGGGCCATCCCCACCCAGCTCTCAGCTCCCGGGACCATTTCCCACCTCCCTGCGGAGCTGGATGCTCCTAACTTCCATATTCTCTGGTTTTCCATGAGTTCCCATCCCGGAGAGCATGTCCTGGAAGGAGGAGGGCAGGAGCCCACCCTCGTGTCTCATCCAGCGCCTGGACCACCTCGTGCTGACCGTGAAGAGAATCGAGGACACTGTGGCCTTTTACTCCAAAGTGCTGGGCATGGAGGTGGTGACGTTCAAGGTAACATGGTTTGGGTTGGGTCTACAAGACCTGGAGCTCTGCTTCTGGGCCCTGTGTGTCTCTGGTGGGGTCTCTGGGGGTGGTGGGACCAGCACAAGCTGCAGCACATCGAGCTCTGAATTTCAGGGCAGTGAGGGCTGGTCAGAGGTAAGTGCAAACCACGCCAAAAGGAGTCAAAGTGACTAAAATTCCCCAAAGATTCTCTGAAAAAACAGTTTCTAGGACTGAAGGAGAACCCTCAAACCCACACATCCTCTAAAGACATCTGACAGGCTCTTGCTTTGATATTTCCATTGGAAAAGCGAGGAAAGGTTGGTTAATATTTAATAATTAACATCCCAACTCATCTCCTGCCCCAGCTTTGAGCCCTTTGGCCTGATGAACATACAGCACCTTTTTAATTCCTGAGCTCTTCCTTCTCTCCTACACCACCAACTCTCTTAAAATCAAACTCAGCTCTGACCTTGAGGTGCTCCTGTGTATCCATGAGGGCTCAGCTGCCTTTGGAGCCTGCAGAAACCTCCCCGAGGTCCTGCAAGGAGCTGCCAAACCTCCTCCTCTCCGTGCTGCCACCTCCTCAGCCTTGCCCCCACGGCAGTGCCAGCCTGGGTTTGGTTATGTGGCTGGATGGAGAATCCCCAAAACCTGCATCCCCCTTGGAAATCCTGCCCTGGGAATTTCTGGGGTCCCTCCACATCTCGAGGGCGTCATGGGAGCCTTGCAGGGATCAGTTTTTGGGGTGCCCCAGCAAGGCCCTGAGTGGGAAGGACTCCACCAGGTCCTCAGCGTTTCCAGGGCTGCTCGGGGGAGTGAGTGCTGAAGGTCTCCAGCCCAGGAGCTCTCCCTTACTTTGTCCTTTTCCTTTGGGAACAGGGAAATCGCAAAGCTTTGCGTTTTGGCCAGCAGAAGTTCAACCTGCACGAGGCTGGGCAGGAGTTTGAGCCCAAGGCTCGGCGCCCAGTGCCAGGCTCTGCTGATTTTTGCCTGATCACAGCAGAGCCCCTGGAGAAGCTGCTGGAGCACCTGGAGGTGAGGTGGCCCCAGAGTGTCCCCAGGGTGGTGTCACCCCAGGAGACACAAATCCAGAGCCTGTAAATGACACTTTCCTGGGGAGTGCCAGGGTTGGCTCACCCAGCAGTTGGTGTTTTCGAAGCTGGGGGAGGAGGGCACGGCGATGCCATGACCACCAAACCTCTGCTCTCCTGTGTCCTCCAGGCCTGCGGGGTGCCCATTGAAGAAGGTCCCGTGGCCAGAACAGGTGCTGTGGGTCCAATAACCTCCATCTACTTCCGAGACCCTGATGAGAACCTGGTGGAGGTTTCCAGGTACTGCTCAGCTGCAGACACGGAAGAGAAGCCCTGACCCCAGCTCGTGCCCTGCCTGTGTCCCAGCAGGAGATGGATGCAGAGGCCAGGAATTGATGCCTTAAATGGCTGCCTAGAAACAGAGAGCAGGCAGGAATAAAGGAATAAAGGAGAGATTGATTGGAAAGGCCTTCAGAGGTCACACTCTGGGCTCCAGAGGCTCCTGCCTCAGTGCATCCCAACATGGACAATGCCAGCTCCCGAGTTGTTCCCACTTTGATATCAGCATCAATTGCCCAAGCAGAAGCCAGGCAAGGATGGAATTTGCCCAAGCTTGCCCCCCTCTCGCCAAGATGAAGGTTTGCAGTTGTTGGGCCCAGGAGGGTCTGGGTGTCCTTGGAGAGCGAGCTGGAGAGGCTTTGTTATGTCAGTGTGAGCATGAGAGAACAGCACTGAACGAGCTCCAGGGAACTGCAGAGTTACACTGGGCACTGCAGGGCTGGGAACAGAGAAAAGTTCAAACCTAAAGCATCAGTTAGGCTGGCCCATTGACAGATCCAAGCTTTAATTTTTAAACCTAGGACAAGCCTCAAATCCCAGCCACTAAGTAGGGCAGCAAGGACATTGTGAGTTTTCCCAAGGCAGCCAGCTCTGCTCCGGGTGTGAATCCTGCTTTTCTGCATCTCCATCATGGAGACTTCGTGGCCTTCTGGGAAGATCTGTCCTGCTGCTGCTGTGCTGCAATTTTCGGGACATTTCCCCAAATTCCTGCTCTCCCTTTTGCTGCAGTTGAAATCCTTGTTCCTACACTGCTCACCTGTCACTCCTCTCCTCTTCAGAGTCACTTTCCCACAGTTGGAAATTGCTGTCTTCTCATCCCCCTGCTCCTTGTCCCCAGCTGCCCAGTGCTGGTGGCTTTCCCACCAAGCCAGAGGTTGAAATCCAGCTGTGGCTGTCCAAACACACTTCTCACCTGGGATTTGGGAATTTGGCCATGGTGTGACACTCAAAAACTCCCAAAGCCGAAGCTCCAATTCTCATCCTCAGCTCCACATCGATAATTGTGAGGTTTCTGTCACCCAGGGCTGGAAAAAGCAGGGATGAGGTCCTCACATGTGTCAGAAATCCAGGAGTTCACTGGGATTTATGCCGGGATTGAGGATGGTTTGACACAGAGGAGCCTGACTCTGATGGCACCTGGGTACTTGTGGGGCTGTCCTAAGTTTTCTGCTTTCTTCAGTTACTTAAGAAGCTGTTTTAAAAGTATAAAATAATGAAGGACCTGGGGATTCTCAAGCAGAGCAGTTCCCAGGCTGGCCACACTGAGGTAGCACCGATATCCTCACCAGAGCAGCGCTGGAAAGGAGGGAGATCTCTTCCGACCTCTACAGTCCAAATCCTCTATAAAATTGAAACAATCTCTGATTAGTACTTATTTTTTCCTTGCTGGAATTTCTTGGGAAAGCCAAAAGGCAAAGTCACAAAATTTTCAGCGCTTTAGATGATTGGTGGGGATGAGCTGCTCTCCACTGAGCTGTTTGTGGGAAGCAGAGACAGGAATGTCACGGAAGAAAGCCACAGGCATGTCCTCACCTTTACCTCGTGAATGGAGATCCGGGAAGGGATCCTGGGGAGGGATCCCAGGGAGACACCCCCGGGAGCAGAGTCCCCTCGGCCCCTGCACCGTTCTCCAGGGTGCTGATGTACCCTGGATGTGTCCAGCTGCTGAGGGAGGGGGGGTCCTGCCCACGGGAGAGGGTCAATGCCCATGGGAGGGGGTTGAAGACCATGGGAGAGGGTCAAAACCCATGGGAAGGGGTCAAAACCCATGGGAAAGGGTCAATGCCCATGGGAGAGGGTTGAAGACCATGGGAGAGGGTCAATCCCTAAAGGACAGGATCCGTGCCCATGGGAGAGGGTCAGTCCCCATGGGAGTGGGTCAAAGCCCACAGGAGAAGGTCGATCCCCCCAGGAGAGGGCCAGTCCTCATGGGAGAGGGTCAGTGCCCATGGGAGAGGGTCAGTGCCCATGGGAGGAGGCCAAAGCCCATGGGACAGGGTCAGTGCCCACGGGAAAGGGTCAGTGCCCACGGGACAAGGTTCTGTTCCCTCCACTGGAGCCCATCTCGGTTCTGTCCCACGCATGGATCCCTGTAAGTATCGAGCTGCTGGCGGCCCTGGAGGGCACCAGCTCCGTATGCTTCCCCTTCACCGGAGTGTGAGACATGGAATGGCACCTTTGGGGATCTCACACCTGACCCCAACCACGGGAAACTCCACACTTGTCACGGAAACTCAGCAAGTATTTGGAATGTGTTGCTGATGGAGGAACTTCTCATGGAGGGATGGTGAGGGAGCACCAGAGGCTTTGTCATTGCAGTCCCCAGGAAAAACAACCTCTGGGGCTCAGTGCTTTTCCCTGGAGAAACCACTGGCCACATGCCAGCATTCCATCTGTCCCTCATGTCCCTCCATTCCATCTGTCCCTGTCCCAACCTCCCCATCTACTGGAAAATTATGAGCATTCCAATTAAAACCGATGGTTCACATAACGCAGCATGAAATCTTTATGGAGGAAATGAATTTAATTCCGTTCTTTATTCAGCAAGATTCATTGTGAATATTGGACAGTGGGAGAAAGTGGATTGACAGGTGGGAAAACAGTTTTCTTCTGGATGGTTCATTCCTTGCACAAACCACAACCAGCAAGAGAAAAGGAACGTCCTGCTTGTCTGCTCCCAGCTCATCCCTCTTGAACCCTAATTTCCCACAGCAGATTCCATGCTTTTATCATGATTGTACTGGAAAGGAGCCCTTTGGATCAGCAATCCCAGTGTTTCACGTGGAGAAACGTTGAGTTCTGCATCTCACCCGCTGGGGAAGGATGCAGGGGAAGGAGCATTCCAGGGAATGGCTGCTCAGGAGCACCAGCTTCATCCCGGCTGGAGAGATGAGAGCTGAGTCTCAGTGAGCTTCCCCTCCTCCCACGGGAGGGAAACGGGAATTTCCCCATGGGAGTCACAGTGAGTGTGCCCAAGCCACCTCGCAGAGATGCCCAGGGGCCACCTGGTGAGCCAGCTCTGAGCAGGTGCCCCGGGAAGCTGGGAAAGCCTGGAGGGATGGAGCACCCCAGCCCTGGGATGGGCAGGGATCAGCTCTCGGAGTGTGGGACTGGTGTGGGGCTCCTCACCTCCCAGCTGCCTGAAAATCCCCCTTTTCCTCCAGAAAAGACATCCAGGTCTCAAGGGTCCTCAAAGCATCCTTTGTGCACAGAGAAGTGGCAAACACTTGCCAAGGGCTGGAGAAACAGGAGGCTTTTCCTGGGAAAGGGAAATAATCCCTCTGTGCCGGAGAGTTCCGTGGGCAGGGCTGTTTGCAGCCATGATGGGTTTTTCCTGTGGCCAGTGGGACTGCCTGACCACGATGCCAAAAGTGGCCAGAGGAGCACTAAGAAAAGCACAGGCCCTGCAGCTGAGCTGCCTGCTCTTCCCGGGCTCGGCGGTCAGGCGTTGTGCCCAGGAAAAGCTTGGAGTGCAGCTGTGAGAAATGCACAGTTCCCTCCGGAGAGCTGGATGTCACCCCAGGATCCTCAGAGATTTCCATGGGAATTCTTTTATATTTGTGGTGGCCTTTCAGGCTCTCAGCCGGCATCAACCAGGAGCTGAAGTTCACTCCATGCGCTAAGCCAGACACACCTCCTGCCACTCTGGGATTATCTGCTGGAAGGGGTGGGAACTTCCCTGTCCTCGGGAATCAATAGGAAAGCACCAATGAAGAAAGGAATGGCAGTTTCACCAGGAGAAGCCCCTCGCCCAGCCCCCCACGTCCCCCTCACAGGCTGCAGGCCAGCTGGGAGCTGTCCGAGAGGCTCTCCAGGTCATCCACCAGAGCAATGATGGCTTCTATTTTCTCCTCGGGCAGCACGTGGGAGGCATTGGATCGAAACTTCTTCAGGAGGGACTCTTTGCTCAGAGGCTTCCTCCAGTGCCCGTAGAAGGTGTCACATTTTCCCGTCAGGACGTCCCCGCTGTGCAGCAGCAGGGCCACCTCGCCGTACATCTTGTCGAAGTTGGCCACGTTGTCTTCGGGGTGCTCCACCACCACCTTGTCCAGCAGCTCCCGGAGCTCCTGCCGCTGGATGCTGCTCTCGGAGAAGGAGCCCAGGCCCACCTCGCCGTCCAGCAGCGCAGCACAGGCGTTGAACTGGAAGGAGTGCCTGGCCTGGTGCTCGGAGCTGGGGAAAGGCCTGTTGATGTACTTGGACACCGGGATCTTCAGCATGATGCTGCGGATCAGAGAGGGGCAGAAGGACCCCGCGTAGTTGATGAAGAGGTTCCGCACGGACAAGGCAGCATCCACCACCCAGTGCATGCCCAGGTGGGCTGGGAAGCGCTTGAAGGCGATATCCTGCTTTTCCAGGAGGAACTCGTGCTGCTGGCCGGGCATGGACAGCGGTTTGGGTTGGTAGACGCTGTAGAAGGCCCCGAAACCGGAGCAGCCAGGGATGTCATCCAGGATCAGGGGGTTGGCCTCCATCCCTCGGGCTGCCAGCAGAGCTGCCTCCAGCCCCAGGCGCGTGGCGTTGCCCACGTGCAGCGGCTTGGCCTGGGTGGCCGCGTTGGCCATGGGAGCCCCGGCCAGGGAGGCGGCGATGCCCAGGGCGTGGCAGCACTGCGCCGAGCTCAGGGACAGCAGCTTGGCCGCGGCCGCGGCGCTGCCCAGGGTGCCCACCACCGAGGGAGGGTGGAACCTGCGGGGGGACGGCGGGGATGAGCAGCCTGGCATGGTAAACCTGGCTGCCTTTACCCTCTGGAGGTAAAACTGATGGAAAAGGAGTGGTTCTGCCAGCCAGCAGAACTCCCTCGTGCCTCTGGTGAGGGTGGGACTCGCCCGACTCAAAATTCACCCGTGAATTTTAACGAATAAATTAAATCTAATTATACTAGTTAAACGAATGAATTTGGAGTTTACTTTAACTCTAAATTTAATTAGCATAAATTAACTCTAAAAACTGCTTGAAACCTCCTCAGAGACACCAGGGTGAGCTCAGCATCTCCAGAAGGCAGTTTGAACTTTCTCCAGGAGGTGCCATGGCTCGTGTCCACACAGCCAAAATTTCTATGCCTCAGACAAATAATTCCACCCAAAATGCACCCAAGGGGAGAGTTCCTGGTGGATTCCATCGCTTGGATCACACCAGGGCACTGCTGGCGGCAGCAGGTGGCCCAGGGACTGTGCCCACCACCAAACTCCTCTTGGCTCTGGGATCCTGCCCTGCCTGTGTCCCTGGGAGGCCTCCTGTGGGTTATTTTTGAGGCAAAATCCCTGGAAAACACCAAATAAGTACATGGTGCAAATTGGCTCTTGGTAAGGCTTTATCCTGGGGTAAATCTAAATTAAACTGGACTTAAACCGGGCTTAACCTAAACTAACATTTAAAAACCCGGGCTCACCACCCCTCTTCCTCCTCGGCAAAGATCAGGAGCTTTACCTTTTGGGAATGTCGTGAGCCTCGGTGGAGAAGTGCATGAGCCTCCCTTGCACCTCCAGGCCCACGTTGAAGGCCAGCAGGAAATCCAGGCCGGAGGGTTTGGTGTTGGGAGGGAGCATCTGGGAAGCGGCCAGGAGAGCAGGGAGCACAGCCCCGGAGGGGTGAGTGGCAGGGTGCCAGGTGTCGTCAAAATCCATGGAATGCGTCTGCCAGGGAAACAGAGAGAAGGGAGTGCTGGGCGCTGGGGGAATCAGGGATCCGTGCTGATATTCCTGAGGAAATTCTGCCAAAGCTTCCCCTCGGTGGAACGGTCTGGCTCCTCTTACGGGCAGGAGATTCCTGGCTTTTGTCCCCCAGCCGTGACTGCTCTGTTTCCCGGGATGCTAATTCCTGGGATGCTAATTCCTGGCACCACCGCGCACAGGTGAGAGCCGGGAACACGGATTTCCCTGGAAGAGCTGGGAGCACAGATCTCCCTGGAAAAAAACAGGAGGACAGATTCCCCTGGAAGGGCCGTGAATACAGATCCCCCTTGGAAAAGCCGGGAGGGCAAATCCCCCTTGGAAAAGCCAGGAAAAGAGTTTCCCCGGGAAGAGCCGGGAGCACAGACCTCCCTGGGAAAGCCAGGAGCACAAATTCCCCTGGGAGATCCGGGAGCAGAAATTCCCCTTGGAAAAATCCAGGAGCACATATCCCTCTGGAAGACCCGGGAGCACAGATTCCCCTGGAAAATCCAGGAGCACAGATCCCGGGAAGATCGGGGAGCACAGATCCCCCGGGAAGATCCCGGAGCACAGATCCCGGGAAGATGCAGCCTTACCGCCACGCCGTTGGTGAAGGCTGCCAGCGTCGGGGAGAGCTTCACTCCTGGCTTTCCATAGACTGAGCTCACGGCCACGGAGGAGTAGAGCTCCTGTGGGAAGGAGGGAATGTCAGGGGAGCGGGGATGGTGAGAGCCACTCCCCAGCCCCCGGCCGTGACCTTCTGTTGTCAGTGGCATTTATTTTATTTTATTTTATTTTATTTTATTTTATTTTATTTTATTTTATTTTATTTTATTTTATTTTATTTTATTTTATTTTTTAGTTCTCTTTGCACTTTTGCTTCCCCTTAAATGACACGCTTTCAAAAGTTATGGGGATTTTTTTTCCCCCCCGGAGTGTTTCTAAAAAGAACCTTTAATTGAACAATGTAAACGGCTTTTTCCTGTCAGGCATAGTAACTAAAAGGGCAATCAAAAACTACTGTATAATTTTTTAGGAGCGATTTCACATAGGAATAAAATTTCTAACTCAAAGACATCCTAAACCAACTGCAGAGTGCCACTTCTCTACTGATGAGCAGGAGGAATGAGGAGAGGCGTGCCCCGCGGGCACCCCGGGCTGTGCCTACCCGGCAGTAGCGCAGGGCGATGTCGAAGACTCGCGTGGTGCTGCCCACGAGCCCCACGCCGATGCTGTCCAGGATCATCCTCTTGCTGCGCTGCCGCACGGTGTGGGACAGCAGCTGGGGCTGAGCCGCGTGGATGAAGGAGGCGAAGCTGCTGGTCACAGTGTCCTCGGGAGCGCTCCGGGCCACCACTGCCAGGGAGGAGTGTTTGCTTTCCTTTCACACCCCTCTCACACACTCTGTTATAGTTTGATGTACTCTCAGTGCTTTTAGCCCACACACTGTGACTTCCCAAGGCTGATAACTCAGCTCAGCCCCACGGCACCGTTAAACCAGGAGAGCAAACATCCTGGGAGCCCCAGACACCAAGGGCCTCTCCAGAACACATTTTGGAACCTCAGACAGGCCCATCAAAAGAAAAAAGTCCCTCAGAATGAGAGGTTCACTCAAACCTCTCATTAGAAGATCTTTGATAAATATGCTGATTTTGCAAAGCCTATAATGGTGTGTATTTCAGTGTACATGCCTTTTCAGGGCATTCCCCTCACACAAAGTGCTGTACCCCAAGATCCTGAAATAAATCCCGAGGTAAAAACCCCTTTTCCCCATAAATCGTGTTTTGGTTTTAATTCTAAGACCAGAGAAAAGCATCAGCTGCAGCGCTGGGACATGGCGAGGGGACAAAGGACAGGGGTGAGCCCTGCAGCTCCTCACCCGCAGTGTCACCAGGGAGCTGCACCTGCCTGAGCCAGGCGGTTTGGGTTTAGGAGTCTGGCAGGGAGCTGGAATTCATCATCCCCACAGCTCCCTTCCAGCTCGGGACACCCTTTCATTCCCTACGTCCTGTATATAAAATTCTGTATTCCCTGGGGTGGCTTCCAAGAGGTTCAGGGGAAGCAGCTCCAGAGCTCAGCCCCATCCCTGCACCTTGGGTTTCCAGCAGCCATTTTTTGGGAGGTGTCCCAAATACAAATTTTGTCATACAAATGATAAAGTCTCTTTGTCCAGAGGAAAGGCAGAGCAGGAATGGACCACGGAAATTCAAAACTTCCATGATTTTTTTGGAAAGCAGGACTAGACCCAAAGCCTGGATTTATCCAGATGTTTCATCCTACAAGATACTGAAGGGTCTTGGCTCAGCCACCAGAGCTCTTAAGCCCTGTGTACTCCAAAGGATGCTAATCCTTAAAAATACATTAAAATTCCATGGAAAATACCCAGTTTGTGCCTACTGTATGTTTTAATTTCAGTGACAAATTGCCTTGTTTAGATTATATATAGCTCATTCTAACATATATATTAATTTATATTTTTTCTAAATTTCATGTATTCATTTATAATTTATAAAATTGTTTATCATTCTAGAATTAGACTACAGAATATAATTAATAGGGTTATATTTATAATGCATAGAATTGAAATCGTTCTGGCCTGCTATAATTGATACTGTTAATTTGAGAGTGCAGGGGAGAGCAGGAAAAATAGAATTCCATGTAGCCAACATCTGCAGGGTGACAAATCCGTAAATTTGCTCATGGATGGGTGTGGGGGCACACACAGAGATGCAGATAAAAGATCAATTAAAGTCCAAATTAAATTA
>VZRF01006586.1:56995-84518 GCA_013396875.1 Vireo altiloquus
GGTGGGTGCTGCTGGAAGGAGGGGTGGTGCTGATGGAAGGAGAGGTGGGTGATGCTGGAAGGATGATGAGTGATGCTGGAAGGATGATGGGTGCTGCTGGAATGAGGGGTGGGTGCTGATGGAAGGAGGGTGGATGCTGTTGGAATGAGAGGTGGGTGCTGCCTCAGCCCACCACAAGGAGGGTGGCTCCAGAGCTGGCCTGCAGTGACGCAGCAGCACAGGCTGAGGTGTCCCGGGTGGCTCTGGGCTGACATTTCAGAGGAATTCATCAGTGGAAAACCAAACCCTTGAGCAAAGTGTGAGGTCACTTGGCTCGTCGGTGGTTTCGCTTTCTGACGAGCTCCTGGTCCTGCCACACAACTTTATTTTGGGTGGCTTTGCTGGTGCAAGGTGTTCCTTCGGAGGTCGTCCTGACTTGTTTGTTCTCCCTCTGGAAGGTGGCATCACCATCGTGCGGGAAGGCTGCATCCCAGCAGGAAAAGTGATGCAGATCTTTGAAAGGGTGAAGAACAGAGTGGTCTGAACCGAAGGAACCTTCCCTGAGCAAAGGAACAACATCTGCTCTCCCCAAAAACGCGAGGTGTCCCACGTTCTGCTGGAGCACGTGGCCTTGGGAGAGCCATTCCTTCTCTGATCCAGCTCTCACCTCCCTGGGAATGGCAGAATTCCCCACCTGGGGCCTCTCCTGGGAGCTTTCTGCAGTGATTTGTTGTCTATCCCCAGTAAGAGCCTGGAATCTCTGGGAGAGCTGCCCACGGAGCAGGATCAGGAGCTGATGCTTTACTGCTGGAATTCCCAGAGCTCCTGCCTTTCCGAAGTGCATTGGACTGGGAGTGTCAAGGCTGCTCGTGCATCCCCCTCCACAACATTCAGATCTGTGTACTTTACAGTTCTAAAACCCACTAAATAAATCCTCTTTTTGGGAACACAAGGAAAGGCTTTGAGTTTCATTTGATCTCCACCGAGCTCTTCATCCTCCCAAAACGGCAAAGCTCTGTGGCTGAACACCGGAGGAAGGAGTAAACACCGGGAGGTGCAATCACAGATGGTAACTCACCCCATTCCTCCCCTGGCAGCTTCCAGCCTCTCCCTGCCCTTCCCGGGGCAGTCCCCAGCTCATCCCGGGGCAGTCCCCAGCTCATCCCGGGGCACTCAGCTTCCTGAGGATGCAAAGGGACACCAGTGAACATCCGTGGCCAAGCTGGGAGCTGCTGAGCGTTCGGAGAGTCCTGAACTGGTTTGGTTTGGGAGGGATCTTCAGGATCATCCCATTTCAACACCCTGCCCCTGGGCTGAGCGCTGCTGCCCCAGGGCTGTCCCCAGGCTGTCCCCAGGCTGTCCCCAGGCTGTCCCCACGCATGTCCCCAGGGCTGTCCCCACAGGTCCCCAGGGCTGTCCCCACCTGTCCCCACAGGTCCCCAGGACCCGAGCTGGGCCCTGCGGAGGGGCAGAAGTTTCCGCCAAGAGCAGAGAACAGAACCTTCCTCTCTCCCAAAGCAAACAAGCCCCAGGGGGAGCCAGGGATGAGGGAATTCGCTCGCTAAAGACAAACCTCAACAAAGGAAACAATGAGTTAGACCCGAAGGCTTCAAAACACCGCGAGGTGCGTGACAGATGGGAGGTTTTCTGGAATGTTTTTCCCGTCCTGGAGGCAGTGTCCAAGCGGGAGATCTCTGCCAGTTCCCTACCGTTGTTCCCTCTCCTCCCTCCTGCTCCGGGCAGGGAGATCTCTCCCCGGGCACAGGTCCCACCTCCCCCCGCCCGGGGGACAAGACCCTTCCCTTCCCTTGCTCCTTATCTTTGTTTTGGAGCATCTTGCTCATGGAATTCTCCCTCAGGCCTCATCCCATTCGCTCACCCGACTGCTGTGGGAGCTGGGCAGGAAAATCCGGAATCCCTGGGGCTGGATTCCTCCTGGATCTGTGAGACCAGGGCAGGAAAACCTGGGATCCCTGGGGCTGGATTCCTCCTGGTTCTGTGGGAGCTGGGCAGGAAAATCTGGAATCCCTGGGGCTGGATTCCTCCTGGTTCTGTGGGAGCTGGGCAGGAAAACCTGGGATCCCTGGAGCTGGATTCCTCCTGGTTCTGTGAGACCAGGGCAGGAAATTCCATGATCCCTGGGGCTGGATTCCTTCTGGTTCTGTGAGACCAGGGCAGGAAAATCTGGGATCCCTGGGGCTGGATCCCTCCTGGTTCTGTGAGACCAGGGCAGGAAATTCCATGATCCCTGGGGCTGGATTCCTTCTGGTTCTGTGAGACCAGGGCAGGAAAATCTGGGATCCCTGGGGCTGGATTCCTCCTGGTTCTGTGGGACCAGGGCAGGAAAATCCATGATCCCTGGGGCTGGATTCCTCCTGGTTCTGTGAGACCAGGGCAGGAAAATCCATGATCCCTGGGGCTGGATTCCTCCTGGTTCTGTGAGACCAGGGCAGGAAATTCCATGATCCCTGGGGCTGGATTCCTTCTGGTTCTGTGAGACCAGGGCAGGAAAATCTGGGATCCCTGGGGCTGGATTCCTCCTGGTTCTGTGGGACCAGGGCAGGAAAATCCATGATCCCTGGGGCTGGATTCCTCCTGGTTCTGTGAGACCAGGGCAGGAAAATCCATGATCCCTGGGGCTGGATTCCTCCTGGTTCTGTGGGACCAGGGCAGGGAAATCTGGGATCCCTGGGGCTGGATCCCTCCCAGATGTGTGAGACCAGGGCAGGAAAATCCATGATCCCTGGGGCTGGATTCCTCCCACACCTCATTGCTGACATGTCAACACCAACTCCAGCCCTGAGCGGGCTCTGCTTGCTCTGGCACTGCTGCTGTTGTCCAGCTGGTGCTGCCATTCTGTTGGCACTCACAAGTCACCATAAATAGCAGCTTTTCCTCTTTCTCCAGATCGCGGATGTTGTTTCATCCAAGCAGCTCCCCAAACTCCCGGTTAAAGATCCTTGGCAGCCGTTCCTGGGATGGAGCACAGGCTCCCCTTCACTCCACAGCCTCCTGACCCTGCAGAACCCTGTTGGGCACAGCTGGGCATTCCCAGCCTGCTGTGGTTTCCCAGCCCGTGCCAGCATCTGGAAGTGGAGTTCAGTCAGGCTCTGCTCCCTGCACATACCCTGGGGCAGCCCAACGACCTGGGCTGGTGGAAGCTGTCCCGGCCCATGGAACAGGATGAGCTTCCAGGCCCCTTCCAAGCCAAACCATGCCACGGTTGTGTGATAAACACTCAATAAATGGATTTAAGTGCCAGCTTAGGTTCATCGCCACCCAGCAGAGGCTTAACGTTAAGGCGTGCGGTGAAGTCCCACAACACGAGACTGCTCTCATGTTTAAATACCTTAATGCTGGAAAAACGACTTGAACTTCCTGAGCAAGTCAGGTTTGTTAATATTGGCTATAAACTGCTGGAAGGGCAAAAAAATTAAAAAAAAAAACAAACAGGAAAAGAGAAAAGGAGAAGGTCCCTTCTTGACTTGTGCTGGGGCATTTCTGTGTTGGTGCCAGGGGATGTGGCAGCTCCAGGGAAGGATGTGGAGCTCCCCAGCTGCTCCTTCACTGCTCACACCAAACAGGGTTTGGGAAATCCAGGCCAGGATGGGAAAGTTGCCTCTGGAGCTCGGCAGCAGGTAAAGGGAGCCTGGGATGTGTCAGCCCTTGGGGAAAGCTCACTGTGACCCGGAATCAGGGCTGAAAATGGAAACAGATTCCAACCAGAGCTATGAAAAATCCAGAATTTATGTCCTAAAAATTCAAATTAAAATTTCAAATTAAGAAAATTACAGGAGTTTACGGCTTTGTTTCAGGGAGAACCAGGATCAGCATTTCCTTGTGCAATTTGTGTAAAAAATCCCCTCCCAGCAGAGCACAATGGAATCAATAAACTCTCTGTGCTTACAGGCACCCAAGAGCCAGGGGCGTAAAATTTTATGCACTAATTGAGTTTTTTACGATTTACTGAATAAGAAAACAAACAAATTATGTTAGAGGGGGGAAAAAAAAGCACCCCAAACATTCACCATAGTCTGGGCTGCTCACTTTGGCACTCGTGAGTGTTCTGGTGACTCAGAAGTAATTATGGGTCAGAGGTGTTTGCTCTGTTTCCACCATCAGGTGACAAAAAGGAAAAATAGGGGGTTTTATTTAACACAATAAACCATCAGTTTGTGCCAGGAACAATCTCCCACCTCGCTTTGCAACAAAGGAAATAAATTTGATTTTTCAGTGCTGCTGCGAAATAAAGGAGAGTATTTCCTTTAAAAAAAAAAAGTGTTTGGGGGAATCTGAGAACCCCAAATGGTTTGGGTGGGGAGGGGTCTTAAAGATCTCCCAATTCCCATCCCCTGCCCTGACACCTTCCACTGGACCAGATTATTTTTGTGTGCACACACAGCTGGGAGCTTCTGACCCACAGCACTGGAGGTTGTGGAGCAAAGATTTGCTGGTTGAGAGGCCATGGTAAATCTCAGATAAACGGCAAAGAACTGATGTTGTTGTGAAATGTAATTTCACGATATTTTAACAAAATTTAACAATAAATTTTAACAAAAAAGTTTAGCATTTTGTGGAAAACTTTTTAACAAAAAGGTTTTTTCATGGTAGGGATCTACTGGAGATGCCCCTGGATCCCTGGAAGTGTCCAAGGCCAGGCTGGAAGGGGCTGGGAGCACCCTGGGATAGTGGAAGTTGTCCCTGCTCGTGGCAGGAGATGATCTTTAAGTTCCCTTTCAACCCAAATAACTCTGGGGTTCTTTGGTTATGATTCTGGCACTTTAGCCAAATCCGTGACAGAATTCTGGACCCTGTGGAGCTCCCAGGACAAGCTAGGCTGCAAGGAGGCTCAGAGTCCATCCTGCTCAGGGGTGGGAGCACCGAGCTGAGGCTCTGACACACCAACCCTGCCCAGGGGAGTTGGGAGCTGGAGCAACACCTCCATTGTCACATTCCCACTGCTCTTCCCAAGCCAATTCCCAGGTCTCCACAGCCCCTGCAGGCTCGGAGGGAGACAAACACACCTCCACACACCTCCCTTAGGTCAACAACAGGAGCCTCCAGTTCCTTCAGCCAGGCTCTCCAGACACAGGCGCCTTTCATCAGAGCCACTGCTAATTTCTGATGCCTCTTGTTGTGTTTTCCATTCTGCTGCACACTGGAGGAGGTTCATCCCCCATGGACAGGGCTCATTCCCCATGGGAAGCATCAATTCGAGCAGAGTTAGGGGTAAAGGATGCAAATCTCGTCATGTTTGTCCTTAAATCTCTCCTGTGGATGGTTTTATTAATTTCCACCCCCACTTCTCATCCTGGTGCTTGCTCCCAAGCGAGCTGAGGTCCAATGGAATTGTTTTCAGGGATGGGGACGAGGTGTGGCAGAGAGGAGCAGTCCCTTGTGTGCGGCCAGGGAGGGAGAAGGAAGTGCAGAGGCAGAGAGGGGAGAGGAGATTTTAGTTAATAGGACGTTATTTTATTAATTATTTCGTTGAAAGGAATACTGGTGAAAAAAGCTGGTGCAAAACTGAGTGTTCACAGGGTGAAGGAATATCACTGCACAGAGCCAAGGCAGAGAGATGGTCACAGACTCCTCTTCTGCAGCAGGATGTGAGAGCAGGAGGAGCCTCAGAGGTGCCTGGCCCTGGAGGGACCTCGCTGACTCTGTCCCACAGCTGGAGCTCTCCCAGGACAGCTGTCCCAACCCTGACATCAACCTCATGGCCAGAGCAGAAGAATTTGCTGAAATCCCTGCGTTTTGCAATCTAGAAAGGAGTGATAACATCAGTGAGATCTCAGTCTGTGCTCCAGGAAGGAATGAAAAGCTCTCACAAGAGCTGGCAGTGCTGACCCCTTAACACGAGATTTTCACTCGAGGTATTTATTGGAGCTGCTGAACTGGAGGTTCAGGGCAGACCTCCCCATCCAGCCCCACAGGACCCCCTGCCCTGGCTGCTCTGTTATCTCTGTTATCTCTGTTGTCTCTGTTATCTCTGTTATCTATGTTGTCTCCTGGCTCCCGTGGGAAGGCAGCAGGGCAGTCTGGTGACCCCACAAACTCACTGGTGCCTGCCCGAGGATGCAGCTCCCACAGAGCCTTTGCTCCCTCAGCCCCAGCTGGCAGCGTCCTGCAAGAAGAGAGGATGGAAGCCTTCAAGTCAGGGGGGAAGCAGAAAGGAAGAACACTATGGAGTCACGACTGGATTTAATTAATCCCATTAATTGCTGTTAAGCCTCAAGAAACTGCATTTCCAGAAAGCTGCTTTTTCCCCCAGGGTTTTGTATGTAATCCATCTATTCCCGAGGGAGATGAGGTCCCTGCTGCTGTTCCACAGCCAGCAGCTCCAGGAGCTCTGGGAATCACAACGAGGAAGATGCACAGCGAAGGACAAAGTGCCCAAGGCCAGGCTGGACAGGGGCTGAGGCAACCTGGGACAGTGGAAGGTGTCCCTGCCCATGGCAGGGGTGGAACGAGAGGAGATTTGAGGTCCTTTCCAACTCCAAACAATCTGGGATTGTTTTATTAATTTATTATAATTTATTAATTATGGTTTCTGGGATTTAACAGAGTTGTTTTCTGCTTTGGTTCAGGGCGCAGTTGCTGCCACTCAGCCATCCCTAAATCCAGTGTTACCTCTGGCAGGAACACAGGGACTCCAGCCATGCCAGGATGATTGTTTGCTTTNTCTCAGTGTGACACTGTCCATGCATTTTCAGGGCATTCCACCTGGAGCAAGTGCTGCACCCAAAGATCCTGAAATAAATCCTGAGGTAAAAACCCCTTTTCTCCATAAATCGTGTTTTGGTTTTAATTTTAAGTACAGAGAAAGGCAACACCAGGATGTCTCTAGACCAGGCTGCCCTGCAGGGCACCACAACTCAGCCACTCTCAGGTGCTAAATCCCAGCTGTCTTGTGGAGCAGATGAAGATCTGGCCCAGGATTTTGAGTTATGGCATTTCTTTGTTGGTGTCAGAGCTGATTATCCAGCGATTTTGCAGGAATAACCCCAGGCTGTGGCTGGGAGAGGGAGGAGCAGCAGGAAGGGTGCGAGGAGGTGAAGGGACATGAGCCCACCATGAGTGCAGGAGCTGTGCCCTCAACCCTGCCACGATCATGGGGCTGGGCTTTGACTGAAGGTCACCCAATTAACCAGGACTTTATTCCTGCCTTTCCCTCTACCCCATGCCCCTTCCCAAGCCGCAGGCAGGCTTTGGCTCCTCTGGAGAAAGAACCCAAGAGGAGAGGTCACGGAACAGTAGAATGGCTAAGGATGGGAAAGATCTCCAAGATCATGGATTTCGATGTTCCCAACCCCCAGGGCTCCCCGTTCTGACACTCTCCAGGGGTTGGAAGCGGCCAAGGGACATTCCTGCCCTTGTCCCAGGGTTTCTGCCGGGCTGCTTTGGCCCCAGCCGTGGTTGGGAAGCTGCCCTTGCCCTCGGAAGGGCTCAACCACCCCCAGGCAGGCGCACCCAGCCCGTCCCTCATGGCACTGAGTCAGTTCCTGTCCCCACGGCACCGCTCTGCTCTCGCAGGGTGAGCTGGCTTTTTCCTGCCACACACAAAACACACTTCTTCTGCATCCTTTTTTAAATTTTTTTTTCCATTGACACGGATGTCTAGACTCCACAAAGGGCAGCAGGAAGGTGGGACAGCCCTTCTCCCCGGGTTATTTCCAGCCCCAGTGGGATTGGAGAGCTGGCTGGGTCACAAAGAGCCTCATTCATGAGGTTGTTTTGTCTCCCAGGGTGACCTTTCAGGCCTAAAGATCTCCCAGACATGGACAATGCAACCAAAATTGGTTCTCCAGGAGTCTCTTCTGGTTTTCCTCCTCCTGTGGTGAAGGTCTGAGGACCCCAGGGTCCCTCGTGTCCCTCTTATCCAGAACATGGGAATGGAGCAGCTCCTTCCCCTTGAGCAGGACAGAAGGGAGCAGTGAGGAGCTCCCTTGAGGAGGCCTGGACAACCTTTTTTAGACCATAACCTCCAGTTTCAGTGACAAAAATACTCTTGCTGATACCGCAAAATACATTTGATCTGTGATTTTTTTCAGCAAACATACCCAAGTATCCAAATGTTTATCTCAGCCTTTTCTGACTGAAGTGTTTTTGATTTGCAGCTTAAAACAGCAAATTTTTTCCCATCTCCACTTCTTTTCAAAAATGTTTTGCTTCCCCTTAAATGCTGGGAAAACTGTGGAAATAGTAGAGATTTTTTTTTGCCTCAATTTAAGTGAAAGATGCCATTTAAATCTCCTTTTCCTTAAACTGTTCCTTTCCGGTTTGCTGGAACACGGGAGAGCTGTGGGTGGGGTAAAACCAAGCCTGAAATGAAACCTCTCCTTGTCTCACAAAGTGAGAAATGCTTCCCCCAGTGTCCTGAGGCTGAAACCAACATTTTCTGTGAGCAAAAACCAAAAAATATACGGAAACAAAGAGTAAAAATGGATCCAGAGGAAGTATCAAGTGAAGAACAGAGTTTTTTGAGCCACTTTTAATTTGTGCCGCGCTAAAAAAATCATTATTTGCAGCACAGGGCAGCAGCACCTCTGGTATATTTAAGCCAGGGCAATTTTCCCTCTCCAAAAGGCTTTGTGATGTCTCAGCACCTCTCCAAATTCCAACTTCTTACCACATTCCCTCAGATTTTGGTGTTGAGAGGTTTTTTTTAGCGATTGAGGGGTGAAATGCAGCCCTGGTGTTTTTGAGCCGGTACCAGGGGCTGCTGTGAGGAGTTCTCTTCTCCCTCCCTCCTCTTCCCCACGCTGGAAGCATCACAATTTGATGCCCTCTTAAGACCCTGCTTGGGTCCTGCGTGGCCCCAAAACCCAGACTGTGTCACCCCACCAAGGTTCTGCCACGATTGCACAGCCCCGGGTGAGATCTGCTTGGGGAAAACATTTTATTGCTTTCTAAAAACCAGTTTTTAATAAACTCCGAGGAGATACAGGAAGTAGACCAGCAAAATTGTTGAGCACACTGAATTCTGTGGGATTTTCTCTGCAGGAGGAGAGCCAGCTCTGTGGGGACGAGCTGGGGAGACCTCATTGTGCTGGAGTTCCTCGAGGTCGAGCTCCTCCGACTGCACCTTAATTTATCCTCAAATTCCAGCACAACTTCAGCTCAAATCGATGATCAATGGATTTGTTTTAGCTGGAGTTTGATCAGCACCGTGCACCTGAGTCAGGTAAGAACAAGACCAGCAGTTTTTTGGAGGCGGAACAAGCCACAGCTGCAGCGTTTGCCAAGGAAAACTCCTCACAAAGGTTTGAGACTCCTTCCCAGCTCCTCCTGGTCAGCGGCCACCACTCCACGCTGCACATCCGTCCTAAAAAGTCCAGATTCTCCCACTCCTACACTCCAGGAGCCATCCCACCGTGTCCCAGCGATGCCAGCAAGGTCATAGGTGAGCAGAGTCTCCAACTCCTTTCCTGCATTTCAGGAGTTTGCAGAGAAGTTGGGCCCTTGGAGAAGACAAATGACTGCCTGGAGTGGCTGGAATTCCTTCCTCTGATCCTACGGAATTTGCACTCTGGAGGAAACACGCCACGAGATGGGAAGAGTTGGGCTGTGAGGCAAGAGAGCAGCTCCTGGCATCCTCAAACACACGGAGACTGCTCTCCTGAAATTCCTAACGTGGGAAGGGAGGGTCCTCCCTAAAGCTCCAGCACCTCTGAGGATTCGTTATTGGAGTCATCCGAATTGGGAATTCCACCCTGACTCTGAGTGTGAAATGCAGAAATGGCATCTCAGGTCATTTCTTTGGAGTGTTGGGTTCTCCCAACGGAGGAAAGGCCTCCCAAAGTGGGGTCACAAAGGGGTGACCTCCATTCTGAAGAAGACACAGCAGAAGTACCCCCAGCTCCCCTGCCCACGCCTGGATCCACCAGCACAGCACCTGGACACATGTCCCCTCCTCCTCTCCCTCGTGGCACCTGGGGACAGGGCTCAGCGGTGGCCTTGGCAGTGCTGGGGGGACAGCTGGACCTGGGATCTGAAAGGTCTTTTCCCACCTAAATGATTCCATGTGATTCAAGTTTCATGCAGTGTTTTTCCCCCCCACCACATGATTCTGCACCCATTCACCTCACCCCGTGCCCCAAATCCAAGGAATTCCCCCCCAGTGACAGGGACAAAGCTCTGTAGCTCTGGGGCCACCAAAGGTCGTGAGGGATCTCCAGGGAAAGTGTCCCTAAGGGAAAGTTTTCCTGCTGGTGGTTGGAAGGGCAGTGCCGCACTGGGATACTTGAGCAGCGTCCGTGGAACCATGAATGAGTCACCCCTGGAGCTGGGAAGCCTCTCCCGTTCCCAGTCTGGCCGAAATGGCATTTTCCAGGTGATGGTGTCGTGGTGAGCGCGGAGCTGTGGCAGTCAGAGGCGAGTGTGACACTCACAGCCACCATCAGCATTGGGGTCTGGCTCCGGCCAGGCAGCTCTGCCCACCCCGTTGGGCACAGCCTGCCCACGGCCCTGCAGCTCCTCCTGGCCTTTTGTGGGGCGAGCACCGCTGGGAGGGAGCACCAGGTGCTTCTTCTGCACCTCCTCCAGGATCTGCAGCACCTGGAATGAGTAAATGCAGCTGGAAGCGGGTTAGGAATTAGGGGAGAGCACTGAGTTCTTCTCCAGTTGTTGAAATAATCAACTAATCATAAAATAATGGGACCTTTAAAGGTCCTCTAAGGGCAGGGACACCTTCCACCAGATCTTCTCTTTCAAGCGCGTGGATTGGTGTTGGGATGACACAAATGATTTTTTTGGGATGACACAAATGATGATGCTCAGAGGTCTCTGGGATGGGTGAACATGGAGAGCCTGCCCCATGGAGGTCCATGACCTCAGACCTCAGAGCCCTCTCCATGGATGGATCAGCCTCACCTTGCCCATCCCCAGCCACACAGAGGTGCTCCCGGAGGAGGATCGGGACAGAAGGGTGGAGCTCTGCTCTTGTCCCTCACGCCAGCCTGGGAAAACTCCTCATGCTATCACAGAGTTCTTTGCCTCCTTACTGAATTAGGAACCTCCAGGCTGAAACTCATTCAGTGGAGAAAGGGAATGGAATTAAACCCAGCTGAATCTCACCTGAGACTTGGGGATGATGCCGACTCGGAAGAATCCGATGTTGCCACTGTCGATCTTGGTGCAGTCCACCACGGTGGAGGCAATGTTCTCTGGAGAAGGCCCAGCACAAAGAACTGCATCCACCTAGAGACAGCACATTTCCACACCAAATCCCTCTTGGAAAAAGACAACAGCAAATAATTCTCATCAAAGGCAATGCTGCTCCTTCCTGCCCCACTGGAAGCTGGATTTGGAGTGAATGAGCCTCAAAGCAAGGACAGGGAGAGCTCTGTGGGGTGCAGGTCAGCAGCGCAGCACAGACAGGTTTCCAGCAGCTGAGGAGCTCTGGAGAAGTCCCATCCACAAAAAAAATGTGTATGGAATTTTGATTTCTGAGGAGTTAGAGGCGGAAGGTTTGTACCCACTCCTGTTTAAAGCTGCCCTCACATAAAGCTGCCGTGATGATACAAAATCAGCAAAACCCTCAGAATTCAGCAGGAAAACCTTGGAATGATGGAATCATCCTGAGCTGGAAGGATCCACAAGGACCATCAATCCAACCCTCAGGGGGAAGAACCTTCCCTGATATCCCACCTAAACCAACCAAAGGCAACAAAAGGCCATCACCATGGCGCTTCCATGAAATCCCTAAAAGCCAGGAATATTTTGGAGCTTGGCACCAGTTTTAGAGCAGCCCCAGCTTCAGATGGGAATTCCTGAGTTCTCCCAGCCCAGTGCCAGCTGCAGCCCTGGCGCATCCAAGCACCAGCATTTGATTGTATGCAAGCAAGAAGGAATTTTTTATTGCTTCCATCATTCCATGCTGGAATATGGACCAAATCACGATGCCAAGCCATAACCACACTGTGTAAAAGCAGGAGGGTTTTGGTTTCCAGCCAAGTTCTGTGCCTTAAAATTTTCTTTCCCTTTGACACCAGCATGAGGAGCACCCATGAGGTTTTGTTAATTCGAGGCTTTCCCAGATTCCTGATCCCATCTATTGATTTTCCTTCTGTGGAAACGAGGTGGTTGCAGGTCTTGGTTACCTTATCCCCCAGCTTGGCATACACCTGGTTGTGGTGGGTGGTGTCGGCCTCTCCCGTTGGGTTGGCTGACGTGACCACGATGGGGCCAACCTGGCGACAGAAGAACAGGAATCAAAGCCCTGAGCAGGATTTTTTGGGATAAAACAGGCGACTTGAGCTCTGAACTTCACCTGTGACTCTGAAGAGAGCTCGGTGTGGCTCACCCAGGTGCTTTGCAGGTAACTACAGTCCCACCAAACTGAGTGACAGGTTGGGGTTTAGTGACGATGGCCATGAAACCACATCGTGTTTTCCAGCAACAACACTTGCCAAAGACCTACAGTGTCTGTCCTGGAACACTCAGGGTATCACAGCTCCTCTGGCCACTTTCTGCACATTCTGAAGTTAGTTCAGCCCCAGAGAAGCGCTTGCTTCCAACAGTGTTCTATGCTGGCAATGAAACTGCACCTATTAAGGGCATTTTCCTTATTTCCTGACCTGCTGGTTGCTCCTTTTCCCCTCTTTGCTGCCATAAAATCCCTCCCAGCTGCCTGCAGACTTCTCTCTTCCCAGAGAAGAGGTCTGGGCACCTCTGAGGGCTGCTCTGACTCACCAGGTCGATGAGGTGTGTGGTGACGGAGCAGTCGGGGATGCGGATGGCCACGCTCCGAGGGGTTCCAACGTATTTGGCAGAGTCCCTCATTCCCAGGAAATCCACCCATTCACCTGCACCAAGCAGAGCCACACAGCACTCAGGGATGCACGTCAGTCCAAACACGATGCTCTCACCAGGAATATCCCCGTGGAACGCGTGGTGTCGCAGGGGGTCACGGTTCTAGGAATTCCAAACCCAAAGCTCCCCAGAGAGCTTGGAATTAAACAGCATTTCCTCACCTCTGGGAATGACCAAGCTGATGGGAGATGGCCAAGCAGCCTCCATGAAGTCCCAGAGGAGGGGAGTGAACAAATGCTTGGCAGGTTCCAGTTGCTTTAGGCTGGAGATCCAGAGGGACATGGGGCGATCCTGGGCCTGGCGCTTGGACCTGGGAAAGAGGGAAGAAAAGATGAGGCTGGAAGTGAGACGGGGATTTAATTTCAAGGAAAGGAAACTGTTGGGGAGGTCTAGAGCTAAGACAAGGTGTGCAGGCTCTGCCCCACCTCACCACTCTGGAGTAAATTAGGAGTGTCCAACAACTGACTGGATGGGAAGGGACATTAATGACCATTCCCAATCAGGAATGTTCATTCCAATTTGAGGTTTTAACTCCTCATGTAGTGATGGATAAAAAACCCCAATGGCCCAAGTTCTGAGGAAACCCCACCAAGATGAGGTGTCCCAGCTTACAGCAAGGCTCTGCTGCCACCAGAGGGGTTTTGTTGTGACCACAAGTACCCACAAGTAAGAACAACAACCTCCTGCCCCATCTGCCATGGGTTTGGGTTTCTCGTGGTGTCCAAGTTACCCTGCTCCATCAGCCTTCAGCACCCCAGGATGGAACCACAGCTCAGTTCTCTCCTTCCCTCGCCTGGATCTTCTCCCCATTCGCTGTTCCCGTGGAGGCTGAGCTGCCTGGCTCTCCCCAGGTGCCATAGCCAGCCCTCGGCGGCAGCTCTGGGCTCTAGAAGGTTCCTGGGGCCAGCCCAGGTGCCAGGACTCACCGGTGAGCCTTCTCCACGGCGTCAGGCCGGCTGCAGGCGGCCACCAGCACATACACAGTGTCCGTGGGGATGCCACAGGTCCCACCGTTCCTCAGGATATCTGTGGGATGGGAACAGGGAGCGACAGCTGAGGGCTGTAATTCCCACGTCACAGCCAATTTGGTGCTCTCCTCTCCTTGTCCCAGCCCTGGCAGTGCACCTTCCCTGCATTTCTCCTCCAAGGGGACATCTGGCATTTCGGGGGGTTCAGGGCTGGAGGTGGAGAGGGCAAGGACCAAGTGTTGGCTCTGCTTTCTGTGGGCAGAGTTTTGGGTGGTAGCCCCAGCCTGGAGGATTCCCAGATCCCAGAGCGGATGAGGACACAGGGAAGTGATGCAGGAGACACAGCAGTGAATTTTCCACTCAGCTCAGCTCGTGGCCCCTGTGACTCAGCCCATTCCACCAAATTATCCTGGTTTACACATCAAGGCCAGGCTGGACATGGCTTGGAGCAACCTGGTCTGGTGGAAGGTGTCCCTGCCCAGGGAACAAGATGGGCTTGAAGCTCCTTTCCCACCCAAACCATTCCGTGATTCTCTGATTAGAACAATGTCCCTTTTAAGAGTGTTCTGCCACAAAACCTCCTGGAATTTCCCCTCCATCCCCACGCTGTGCCCTCTGTTTTCCCCTTACCTGCAATCCTCTTGACCGAGGAAGCTTTCCTGGCAGGCAGGTGAAGGCACTTGGTCGCTCCTGCCCTGACACCACCGAGCTGCACCATGGGCCCCCCCACGGGCAAGCAGCCACCCTCGAAGGTGCTGCTGGAAAGGGTGGCCAGGAAGCAGTAAAAGCTGACCAGCCCAAAGACCAGGCTGGCAGCGAGGTCGTAGCCGGTGGGAAGAGCATGGATGGCATCCAGCAGGAAGCTGACAGCGACGAGTGTGAATGTGAGGGAGTAGAAGAACCAGGCCACGTTTAAGAAGAGCGAGCAGAAGACAATGAAGCCGTTGAAGAGCATGAAGGCAACGATGCCCACGGCAGCGTGGAAGCTTCTGGTGGCGCCGTGGAGGCCACCATACCTTGTCAGGCCCCAGATGATCCACATGACGGCGTAGAGGATGAAGGCGCTGCTCTCCAGGGTTTTACCCCGGGCAAAGGCCACCGAGCCGCCAAGAAGCTTCAGGATCCCCCCAGCTACCACCACCCACGGGATGACAACAGTGGCGAGGGGAGCCTGGGGGTCTCCGGGGGTTGTTAGAGCAAAAGAAGCCAGGACACTGCAGGCATAGGCGAGGACTTCTGCGTCGGCGTACTTGGAATAGCCCAGGTAGGGAGCGTGAAGGTCTGGCCCTTCCCGGAGCTTCAGGAGGCTGCTGCGAGCGAGGAGAGCCTTCACAGCACCCTTCCCCGTGGGGATCTTGGCCCTCGCCCTCACATTGTACAGGTGAATCAGAGCCACCGAGGCCGAGGCCACAAAAACGACCACGGCCACACCTTGGGGGCCACCTGCAAAAAACCCCCTGGGACTGCAAGCCAAGGCAATGCAGTAGGTGACAAAAACCAGCAAGTAGAGGCCATCCACAGGGCTCTGAAGGGAGAGGAAAAGAGCCAAGACAGCAAAAAGGATGGAGAAAACCACCAGGAATGGGGTGGGCAAGGAGGGCTCCTCTGGCTGCCAGGCTGGGTGCAGGAGGCAGTAACCCGCAGCAAACTGCAGGATGGAGGTGAAGCCGAAGGCCGTGGCCATGAGAGCGTCCATGGCGCGGTAGGACAGCACGCAGATGCCCATCTGGTAGGTGCCAGCCACCCACAGCCAGGGCACGTGGCCCAGGAAGAGTTTGTGGGTGGCCCCCAGGAGCCGGCAGCAGAAGACGCTGGCCGACAGCGCGTTCAGCAGCAGCCCAGGGGCTGTGAAGGGGTTGGTGCTGCCAGGAACGCCCCGGTTCTGCTCCTGGGCCTTCTTCTCGGCCAGATCCGTGCCCGGGAGGGCGACTTTCCCTTTGGTCAGGAAGTAGAGGATCCTCCCCAGGGCAAAGTAGCCCCCGACCAGGCAGGCGAGGAGGTGACCGCAGGCCACGGCCGAGGGGCCGAGCGAGGAGCTGTAGTGCAGGGCCACCTCATGGGCGCTGGCCAGGGCCACGGCGGCTGCCAGCAGGGCCAGCAGGGGCTCTCCGCAGAGGAAGCCCACCACGGCCACCAGCAGCAGCGCCAGGGCCAGGGCGGCCAGGCCTGGCACCAGGGCGTCGCGGGCATCGCCCGGCTCGGGCAGCGCTCCCTGCCCGGCCAGCACCAGGATCACTCCGTAGCCACACCAGAAGGCAGAGAGGGTGAGGCACAGGGGCACCAGCAGGGAGGCATTCCTGAGGCTCCTCCGGATCCCTGCGGAACAAACGGAGACAGGGCTGTGGTTTCAGCGGGATGTGGGAAGCTGGGGTTGGGAAAGGTGGGAAGCAGCATGGCTGTGGAGCAAAGGTCAGCACAGGCCCTGCCTGAGGATGGATTAATCCTGGAGAAAAGGAGGCTCGGGGGGAGCTCATCACGCTCTACAGCGACCTGGCAGGAGGTTGTACTGAGGTGTCAGGCCCTTCTCCCAGGGAACAAGTGACAGGACAAGAGGAAAAGGCCTCAAGTTGTGTCAGGGGAGGTTTAGATTGAGTATTGGGGAAAAACTCTCCATGGAAAGGGCTGTCCAGCCCTGGCACAGCTGCCCAGGGCTGTGGTGGAGTGCCCATCCCTGGAAGGGTTCAAAAGACACACAGCTGTGGCTTTGTGGTGACTGTGGTGGCAGCGCTGGTTGGACTCGACGATCTTTAAGGTCTCTTCCAACCTGAACAATTCTGCGATTTCACGTTCTCATTGCTATGAGCTACATAGAATAAATAATTCAGCTTTCACTCTAGAAAGTGTGGATTTTGCTCCAGGCAGTGATTGTTTTCAGAGATTGTTCTCTCCCTCTTAAGCAGAGGCATTGTCTCTTGGCATTTACCCATGGACATTTCGACCCATGGATGCTGAAAGCACTCTCAGAAATCCTGGGGGACAAATTGCGTATTCAACGTGTTAAAACTGAGATCCTGGTAGAGCGTTTGTTTAAAACAAACACCGAGGAAGAATTCGCTGGGCTGACACAGAGCCATGGCCTGCTTTGGGTTGGGAGGGACCTCAAAGCTCATCCCATTCCCCCTTCCACCATCCCAGGTGGCTCCAAGCCCTGTCCAGCCTGGCCTTGGGCACTGCCAGGGATGGAGCAGCCACAGCTGGGAGAAGGGATGAGGGGTCCAGCGAGGCTGCCGTGGTTTGTATACCCTTGGCAAAGCAGAGCTGGACGTGTAAAGCTGTGGGAGGGAGGCCTTGGGCCTGGCCACCCCCAGGTCTTACCTGCGTAGGCCAGAAGAGCTGATAAAATCAGCAGCAGGACCCCGAGAGCTGTGCTGGGGATCAGAGGAGAGGCTCGGGGGGAGCTGTAGAAATGCACTGCCAGCAGGAGAGATCCTGTGGGACACGGAGAGGAGAAGCACAAAGAGCTGGTGAGCTTGGCCCAAAAACCAGGAGAGAATCAGGGTGGGCAGAGGGAAAATAACAGAACAAGGTCTGTGAACAGGAAAGCCTGAGGAGCTGGGGGAGTGGAACTCGGTTTGTGCCCAAGGTCTCACTTCTTTCTGGGTGCCTGGTTGGAAAAAACATGGAATTAATCATTTGAGGTTGCCCAGGGAGGTTGTGGATGCCCCATCCCATTAAGGCTGGGTTGGATGGGGCTGGGAGCAGCCAGGTCTAGGGGAAGGTGTCCCTGCCCATGGCATGGGGTGGAACTGGATCATCCCTGAGGTTCCTTCTGACACAAACCCTCCTGGGATTGTGCGGGAGAGTTTGAAAGTGCCAGGTAAAGGTAAAAATCCATGATTCCAGTCACACAAAAGGCAGACAGACACACACACACCCCCTGCAGATGATCCCTCCAGCCTTGTGTTGACAGAGAACCGGCCGAAAAATCCGGGAAGATGGAACACAGGGAAGGAGCGAGTGGAAGGGAGCGAGCACAGAAAACAGAGCTGCAGGGAGAAGGGCTGGAAAAGGAAAGGGGAGGAATCCGCCTCCAAACTGAGATGATTTACTACAGCGACTATGAAAAAGTTTGGATTTGCTTCCCACCCAGCGTGGAACGAGCACAAAACTTCAGGCCAGCCCTCAGGAGCCAACACAAATATTTTGTTGGCTTCCGAAACCGGCGCAGGGATCTCTGGATCGAAAAGCTTTACCCGGGTGGAGAAGCCAGCGGATAAACAGCCTCTTTAGCCCCCCTGGAAAAGGTGGGGGTGTCCCAGAAAGCTGTTCCCGAGTGCGGGGCCGTGCCAGGAGCGGTGCCTACCTGCGGAGATGCCCAGGAGCGCGATGCAGGAGTGCAGGGAGCTGGCACCCATCGCTGCTCGCTGCGGCCCCGGCCAGGGCTGCACTGCTGCCTCCCTTTGCTCCCATGCTCTTTATAACCAAACCATCGCCGCTGCCGCCGGTCCTCCCCGCTCTCCACCCCTTTTCCCTACAAACCTCTTCTGTTCCTGCCGCTCTCTGCACGGAGGAAATGCAGATGAAGTTCTGGCTGCCGTAAATTTGGGGCCGTGAGTCAGCGTGGGCTGCTGGTGGCTCCCTCCAGGGGCCTCTTAATTTTACTGTTGATTAACCCTTGTTAAAAAAGACACTTGTAAAGTAAGGCTGAGGGTTTATTGCCGTCGCTGCCTTTTTTGCTGCTGCCAGTGAGGAAATTACGGGGGTTAAAAGGAAGGTTTTTGCAAGCATCCACCTTGCTGGAGCAAACAAGCTCTCTGCGAGCCCAGCAGCTCCTCGGGGACCAGTTGTTTCTCCTCACGCTGGCCACGGGCCTGCTGTTTGTGCCTGTCACAGCTCTGAATGCCTGGCACCAGCCCCCTGAGCTGGGCAAACCCAGGGCAGACTCGGTGCCATTCCCTTAAAGGTGACTTCTGTCCATCTGTCACTGCACATCCAGCTCGGGCAGCACGGAGGAGCCCTGCTGGCCTCCCAGGGCAGGAGGCAGTGCCAGACATGGCCAGGATGGCATCCCAAAGGGGACATGAAGGACCTGTGACAGCTTCCTGCTGCTTCCCACCGGGAATGTGTGGTCAGGGCATGTTTGTGGATAGAGGGGAGGCTGTAGAAGGCAGTGGACACCGACCCTGGGATCGTGGTGGGGCAGGTGGGAATTGTCAGGAAAGTTCTGAGAGAGATGGCAGAGCTTTGATGCCTCTGTTGTTTTGTTTGTGCTGAAGGAGCAGGGTAGGGACTGTTCCCACGAGGGACTCAGCTCCAGTTAAGTCCAACCCCACTCTTCTGGCAAGATAAATGTGCAGGACAGCGAGCAGAGCTTGGCACTGATATTGCTGGGCTGGGCTGGCTCTGCAGAGCTCCTCCAGCAGCCAGTCCTGATGTTCTCCTCAGCAGTTCCTGCTCTGATGTTCTCCTCACCAGATCCTGCTCTGATGCTCCCCTCAGCAGATCCTGCTCTGATGTTCTCCTCAGCAGTTCCTGCTCTGATGTTCTCCTCAGCAGATCCTGCTCCAATGTTCCCCCCAGCAGATCCTGCTCTGATGTTCCCCTCAGAAGATTCTGCACTGATGTTCTCAGCAGTTCCTGCTCTGCTGTTCCCCTCAGCAGATCCTGCTCTGATGTTCCCCTCAGCAGATCCTGCTCTGCTGTTCCCCTCAGCAGATCCTGCTCCGTGGTCCCCCATAAATCCTGTTCCACAGCCAGGGCTGGAGGGCAGGAAAGCTGCTGGGAATGTGGCTCGGAGCTGCACTGGCTGGAGCTCCAAGTCAGGCCTGTGGGATCACCCAAAGGTGTTGGAGCTGTGAGAGCATCAAGAACAGCCCCAGGGCATCAGGTGCTGCCCAAGGACCCTGCTGCTCCTGCTCCCTGCTCCAGCTGGAGCACCATGGCAGCAGACCCTGCTGGATCCCTGCTTCTGCTCCCAAACCTTCCCAGTACCTTTAACTGCCTTCACCCCTCAGGAAGAGGATCCTTTCCCAGCCCTCCTCACCAGAACCTCGGTGCAGGTTAAACCCACACGTTCATGCCAAAGCCCAGCATCTCTCCACGATGGATGTGTGCCCACACAGCCACCCAGGCTGCAGCCACCCAGCTGGGAAATGTCATTTATCGCTCATCTCTTCGCTGCAGAGAGGCCTTCAGGGCTGACAGGTCTGTGCAGACAGATGTTTTTCTGAGGGGAAGAAACAAACCTGGCTGGTCCTGCTGCACCAATTATCCCAGTGAGGGGAACCAGCCCAGCCAGTTCACAAGAGGCAGGGGTAAGTGATGTGGTTTGCAGCAGGCAGGTTGTGGAAATCCTCACCCTCTGGCTGCCTTGTCCCATCACTAACGGGGCTGCTCCCAGACCAGCTGCAGGAAGGAGAAATTACCTATTGGCTTGGTTTGAGACAAATTCAGAGGAAAACATCTTTTGACAGAAAGGAGGTTGTAGTTACCTTTCCCTTGCCGGGTTTGGGAAAAGAAATATTTCTTTGGAGGAAAGTGAAGAAGAAACAAAAGTATTTATTTAACAAACATGCAGGAAAAGAATAATAATGCTAAATAATAAAATCTCTCGCTGTGGAGAGAAACACAGCTTAAAATTTAAAGATACAGAAAAGTATAAGATTTATTTTCTGAGCATAGAGTAAGTGATACATCTTAAAGTCACTCCGACACACCTGTTCAGGTTGCAACATCACTCGGCTGTTTTTTGGTGAAAGAGGAAATAACACAGCCCTAAACCATAGTTAGCATTCCTCAGATAGCAAAATGAACAGCAGGAGAAAGGCTTTGGGTGTTTTTCGTGCCTATCTCACTTTAACTCCTGTTCTGGGCAGTAAAAGTATCCGAGGGGCACAGCCTGGGTGGGATCAGTGGAGCTGCAGGGCCTCTGCTGGCACACATTTCTTTTTCCTGCTTGTTCAGGTNGGAGCACCATGGCAGCAGACCCTGCTGGATCCCTGCTTCTGCTCCCAAACCTTCCCAGTACCTTTAACTGCCTTCACCCCTCAGGAAGAGGATCCTTTCCCAGCCCTCCTCACCAGAACCTCGGTGCAGGTTAAACCCACACGTTCATGCCAAAGCCCAGCATCTCTCCACGATGGATGTGTGCCCACACAGCCACCCAGGCTGCAGCCACCCAGCTGGGAAATGTCATTTATCGCTCATCTCTTCGCTGCAGAGAGGCCTTCAGGGCTGACAGGTCTGTGCAGACAGATGTTTTTCTGAGGGGAAGAAACAAACCTGGCTGGTCCTGCTGCACCAATTATCCCAGTGAGGGGAACCAGCCCAGCCAGTTCACAAGAGGCAGGGGTAAGTGATGTGGTTTGCAGCAGGCAGGTTGTGGAAATCCTCACCCTCTGGCTGCCTTGTCCCATCACTAACGGGGCTGCTCCCAGACCAGCTGCAGGAAGGAGAAATTACCTATTGGCTTGGTTTGAGACAAATTCAGAGGAAAACATCTTTTGACAGAAAGGAGGTTGTAGTTACCTTTCCCTTGCCGGGTTTGGGAAAAGAAATATTTCTTTGGAGGAAAGTGAAGAAGAAACAAAAGTATTTATTTAACAAACATGCAGGAAAAGAATAATAATGCTAAATAATAAAATCTCTCGCTGTGGAGAGAAACACAGCTTAAAATTTAAAGATACAGAAAAGTATAAGATTTATTTTCTGAGCATAGAGTAAGTGATACATCTTAAAGTCACTCCGACACACCTGTTCAGGTTGCAACATCACTCAGCTGTTTTTTGGTGAAAGAGGAAACAACACAGCCCTAAACCATAGTTAGGATTCCTTAGATAGCAAAATGAACAGCAGGAGAAAGGCTTTGGGTGTTTTTCATGCCTATCTCACTTTAACTCCTGTTCTGGGCAGTAAAAGTAACCGAGGGGCACAGCCTGGGTTGGATCAGTGAGGCTGCAGGGCCTCTGGCACAGGTTTCTTTTTCCTGCTTGTTCAGGTAGCAGCTGGGTGCCTGTGATGCCTTAAATGGCTCCCTGGAAACAGAGAGCAGACAGGAATAAAGGAATCAAGGAGGGATTGGTTGGAAAGGCCTTCAGAGGTCACACTCTGGGCTCCAGAGGCTCCTGCCTCAGTGCATCCCAAAATGGACAATGACAGCTCCCGAGTTCTTCCCACTTTGATATCAGCATCAATTGCCCAAGCAGAAGCCAGGCAAGGATGGAATTTGCCCAAGCTTGCCCCCCTTTCTCTCCCCAAGATGAAGGTTTGCAGTTGTTGGGCCCAGGAGGGTCTGGGTGTCCTTGGAGAGCGAGCTGGAGAGGCTTTGTTATGTCAGTGTGAGCATGAGAGAACAGCACTGAACGAGCTCCAGGGACCTGCAGAGTTCCACTGGGCACTGCAGGGCTGGGAACAGAGAAAAGTTCAAACCTCAGGCATCACCTGAAGTCCTTCATTTTGGGAGGAACATGCCGTAAATGAAGTCACAAGCAGCAGCAGCAGAGCCTCCTCAGGCCTGCCCTGACCGAGCACCTGCCAAGCTCCATCACCCACAGGAGGTGCTTTGTGTCTCTCCCAAAACGACAGAGCCCCAAGGAACATGTCCCGTAAATAACCCCTGGAAAACACCCCACAGCCACATTGTGGGAGGTTTTTGTTCTCTCAGCCTCCACAGGGCACAGTTGTTTCGCCAGGGCCAGGCTGAAACAGAGGGGTTTGGGATCATCTCCACGTGAGCAGAGCCAGGCTGGGAGGAACGAGCTCCAGACACCAAATCCATCTGCCAGGGGCTCCTCCAGAGCTCAGGGCTCCACCAGCTCCTGGTGCCACTTCCCTGGCACACGGAGAGCTGGTGCTGTTGATGAAGGATCCCATTTTTCCAGAGACCAAGAAGCGTTTGGATGCCCAATGCTCTCGGGCACAGGGTGGAGTTGTCGGGGTGCCCTTCGTGGATCCTCGTGGGTCTCTTCCAACTCTACGACTTCATTAATTTCCAAACCCAGGCTGCAAAAGCCAGCAAACAACTACAGCGAAGTGTAAAACACCCACTTCTGGGAGATGGGATCTGAGGGAAAGGACATTCAGAATCAGAAAGGGAAATGATAAAAGTCTGAGGCAGCCTATGCAGGGCAGGGTTTAAAGAACGGGGCACAGAGGGGAATCCTGGCTGGAATCCCGGCTGGAATCCCGGCTCTGGGCAGGCTCCCTTCGGCACCATCTCCTGTGCAAAAGTTCTGCTGCTTTAGTCTGGACGAGAATGGAAAATCAGCAGCTGAGGAGGAAAAACACGGCTGCACGTCAGCGGGGGCTGCTCCGTGCTGGGGAGAGGACCTGGAAGGGAGCAGCGAGTTGAGGAAAAAAACAATATTTACACGCCCTGCCTGTGGAACCGGAGCTAAAAGCTCGGTGCCAGCAAGGAGCTCAGCCCAACCCTCCCGGCCCCAGCTGCTCCCGGGGGAGGGCTGGGGCTATAAAGGGCTGCGGGCGGCCAGCGGAGCTCAGAGCGGCCCGGAGCTCTCCAGGGATCCTCCCGGGGGACCATGGCCAAGCGGGTGGCCGTGGTGCTGGCTGGCTGCGGGGTGTTCGACGGCAGCGAGATCCACGAGGCTTCGGCCGTGCTGGTGCATCTCAGCCGGGAGGGGGCACAGGTAAGAGGATCCAGCTCCGGCTCCTTTCTCCAGCTCCGGCTCCACTCTCCAGCTCCAGCTCCTTTTCTCAACTCCGGGTCCTTTTCCCGTCTCCTTTCTCCAGCTCCATCTCCTTTTCCCAGCTCCAGCTCCTTTCCCCAGCTCCAGCTCCTTTTCCCGGCTCTGCTCCTCNCCCCAGCTCCAGCTCGTTTTCCCAGCTTCAGTTCCTTTTCCCAACTCCAGCTCCTCAGCCTCTCCCCTCCTCGTCTCTGAAACAAGCCCCGAACTCCCCAAAATCCAAGCAGCGGTGCCTGGAGTTTTGGGAATGGCGTGGAGAGCTCCGTGCTGGGCTGTGCTGTCCGAAGGGATTGGCGTGGGGCTCTGCATCCCAACTCTCCTGCAGACTTTCCCGAGTGCCTTCTCTCTCCGTTTTGCCTTGCACGTCCTCTTCTCTCTCCTACTGTTTCCGTTTAAGAGACATTTCGGGCTCTTTGAAATTCACCTTTTTGAAACCTCAGAGGGATAGTAGCGAAAATAGAATCAGAGAATCCCAGAACGGTTTGGGTTGGGAAGGACTTTAAAGCTCATCCATCACACCTTCCTCTATCCCGGGCTGCTCCAAGCCCCGGCCAGCCTGGCCTTGGACATTCCAGGGATGAGAGAACAGACTGGGGTTCGTAAGCTGAACTTGGGGAGGGGTAAAAAAGGTGCTCTGAGAGTCAGGAGAGGCGCTCGGTGAGACTGGGAAAGGAGGGAGGGGAAGCCTGTGGGACATCGCACTCAGCTGGGAACCCCCCGCGAGTCTGGGGCAGAGCCGCTGCCCTGGCAGTGGGAACTGCTCTGAGGAACGCGGAGGGGTGACCCACGCGTGCCAGCCCCCCAAATCCAAACCATTCCGACCCTGCCTTCTCTGTCTGGCCCCGGGATGAGGCTTGGCCAGGCGTTTTCTCCACTCTGTGCAGTTCTGCCTCCTCGTCTCCCGGAGCTGCTGCTGTCCCTGCTGCCCTGTCCCGAGCCAGCCTGCTCGGAGCCCATCCCTCCCTCATCCCTGGGCCGGCAGGGGCCTCTAGCGGAGGAAACTCCTTCCAATCCCTCCTTTTCTGAGGAAGCAGAACAGCACAGAACGGAGTGTTTCGGTTGGGAGGGAGGAGAGCTCAGTACCTCCCTCTCCGCAGGCAGCTGCCGCGAGGTTGTCCCTCAGCCTCCCTGTCTCCCACCTGGATAATTCCAGCGTCCTCAGCTGCTCCTCACGGGACATTCCTTCCTGCCTGCCCCCGGCTTTGCCCTCCCCAGGACACCTCGGCGTTCCTTAAATCCTTCTTAAATTGTGGGGCCCAGAACTGTGCAGGTGGCACCATCCCAAAATCTGCTCACCACCCTCCACTCGTCATTTCTGCACGGGGTGTGGAAGTGCTGAAGGAAGGGGGAAGCGTTTTCCAGAAAAACCCTCTGGATTTGGGGAAACAGTGGGTGGGGAGAGGAAACTCGCAGTCCTGTGGGGAGATGTGGTGGGACAGCAGCTCTCTGGGAGGGATTGGTTGGGATATGGAAGGAATCTTCAGACTCCAAACAAGCAGCTCTGGGCACGAACCACCAAAGGTTTCCTTCCCTCCCTCCCAGCTCTTCCCTGAGCAAGCCCCTCAGCATTCCCACTGACTCCCTGAGCCTTTCCCACGTTTATCCACCATTCCTGAAGGATTACAGCCCTTTCCCCTCGCTCCAGGCGGAGCTTTATGCTCCCAACATCCCCCAGATGCACGTGGTGGACCACGTGAAGGGGCAGCCGACGCCGGAGCAGCGCAATGTCCTGGTGGAGAGCGCCAGGATAGCCAGAGGCAGCATCAAGGACCTGGCTGAGCTCGATGCCAAGGGGCTGGATGCCCTCATCATTCCAGGTAGGATTGTGTGGGGTCTGCACAACTCAGGTATTCCATAAGCCTGGAATGAGAGGGGCAGGCTGGAAGCAGGGCTTGGAAGCAGAGCTGTCTTCGGAGTCAGATGAGGACGTGGCAAAGCCAAGCTCATCCCAGGAGGGCAGGACTGCAAACTGAGTTGTCCTCACTCCCATCCAGAGCTGTCTTTTCACCGGATGGAGAATCATCCCTTCCCTCAGCAGCACCCTTCCTCCTCCCCAGGAGAGCCTGGGCAGGGAGGGGCTCTGAGGAGAAAGCTTGGTCAGCCTGGCACTTGGTCACTGTGGCCTTCCAGCGGGATGGGAGAGGCCTGGAGCCAGGATTAAGGAGCAAAGGAAAACGTGTCAGCATTCCACCACAATCCAGGAGAGAGCTGGGAGTGGAGCACAGCTCCCACTGGAGCATCCAGGCCGTTCTGCTTCCCTTCGGTGTGGGAGCAAGGGAGGGGTTTGGATGGCTCAGCTCCCAAAGGTTCAGCATCTCTGGTTTTAATTCCTTTATTGGCCCTGCCATCCATCCAATCCCCACCTTAACATTCCACCTGGCAGAAATCCTGCCCTGGCTACAACCTCCAGCCCAAACTGTTTCTCTTTCCTCAGGTGGCTTCGGGGTGGCAAAAAACCTGAGCACTTGGGCCACGCAGGGCAAGAACTGCAGCGTCTCCAAGGAGGTGGAGGATGTCCTGAGGGCATTCCACGCTGCCCACAAACCCATCGGGCTCTGCTGCATCTCCCCAGTGCTGGCAGCCAAGATCTTCCCGGGGTGCGAGGTGACCGTGGGGCACGACACGGAGTGTGAGCAGTGAGTGACAATCACAGCAGGGCCCCCAGAGCCCCCAGCAGGAAATCCTGCCTGAGTGCTGGAAGTCTCACAAGTGGCTGAATGTGAATTATCTCTGGGAACTCAGCCCTGCTGCCCCCAGCGAGGCCGTTAGGAACTCCAGCCCTTTTCCAGGGAAAAGCAGGAACTCTGGAAGCCTTCATTTCTCAGCAGGGCAGAAGGAACAATGTAACACCAGATCTGTGTTGCATTTTCATGACTTGTTTCCACAACTCTGATGGCTCCAGATAAGACACTTTATTTAAAATTAATTTAAATGGAATTTATTGTTTTAAATTAAATATTTGCCTCCCTGATGCCTCATTGACCCAGAGTAGGAAAAACCTTTGCTGACTCCGAGTTAAGCAGATCCAAGGCAGGAGCAGGAGGGTTGCACAAGGCTTGGGGTGCTGAGAGGGAGGGAGTGAAACTGTCCTCAGTCCTACAGGGAATCTGTGGCTGGATCCTTCCAGGGACAGCCCAGGAATGTGATGGCTTTTGCTAGGAAGGAGTTGTTTCACCAACTTGTAGGAAGCTGGTGAAGAAACCCCCAAACCTAAATCTAAGTGTTGCCCGGGGAAGCTGTGGCTGCTCCATCCCTGGCAGTGCCCAAGGCCAGGTTGGACAAGGCTGGGAACAGCCTGGGATGGTGGAAGGTGTCCCCGCCCATGGCAGGGGGTGGGATGGGATGAGCTTTAAGGTCCCTTTTCAGCCAAAGCATCCTGGGATTCTATAAACAGGACCATTGGAGTGGGCAGAATTAGGCAGTGCAACATCCATAGTGGAACTTCAGCTCTTATTTTGCCTTTACTTCAGATTTTTAACTCATTTGACCAGGAAGTTTTCCTGTTGCGTATTCCTGGAGAAACACCTGAGGCAGGAAAGGATTTGCATCCTCCTGAGCAGATTTTGAGCACAGACTTTTCACTCTGGGCTTTCCCCACAGCCCTGGGGGCAGGACATGCTCCAGGCTGCTCACTGCCTTCCCTTGCAGGTGGCCCTACGCCAGGACTGCCGAGGCCATGAAGGAGCTGGGCTGCAGACACATCAACAGCCAGGTCACCGAGGTGCACGTGGACCCCAGGAACCTCCTGGTGACNCCTACGCCAGGACTGCCGAGGCCATGAAGGAGCTGGGCTGCAGACACATCAACAGCCAGGTCACCGAGGTGCACGTGGACCCCAGGAACCTCCTGGTGACCACCAGCGCCTTCATGTGCAATGCTCCCATCCACCACGTCCACGATGGCATCGGGAAGATGGTCCGAGAGGTGCTGAGGCTGGCCTGAGGCTGGCACCCAGCTCCCCTGCCGTGGGTAATGCCCTTCTCTCTCCCACTGCAACTGGGAAATGGCACTCATTTCCCACCCTCTGGTGGCTTGAGGAGGGACAATCCTGGAGCTGTTGTGTTCTGCCAAGGACACATCACAAACTGGCACGAGCTGGGCTGGGAGCTGGCATGGAATCAT
>VZRF01006586.1:104159-120492 GCA_013396875.1 Vireo altiloquus
TGGGATGGGATGGGATACTTGCCCATTGTCCCACAGCAGATCCCGGGGGCAGAAGCTTTTCTTTCCAGCTGTTGTAGGGTCAGTGTTACTTATGCTGGGATCATGGGGCAGGGGATAGAGGGTCCTGGCAGGTGCAGAGGAGGGGAGGGGTCCTGGCAGGTGCTTGGTTGGGGCTTCATCACCTCCAGGGCTGGAGGAAGCCACAGAGCTGCTCTAAGTTCCAGAGCCCCTCTGCTCTGGAGCCAGGCTGGGAGAGCTGGGGGTGCTCACCTGGAGAGGAGAAGGCTCCAGGGAGAGCTCAGAGCCCCTTGCAGGGCCTGAAGGGGCTCCNAGGCCCTGGCACAGGGTGCCCAGAGCAGCTGTGGCTGCCCCTGGATCCCTGGCAGTGCCCAAGGCCAGGCTGGACATTGGGGCTGGGAGCAGCCTGGGACAGTGGGAGGTGTCCCTGCCATGGCAGGGTGGGATAGGATGAGCTTTAAGGTTCTTTCCCACCCAAAGCATTCCATGATTCTCTGGTTGTTACCCCCCCGTGGCAGTGCCAGGCTGAAGCCCTGACTGCTCAGGACAGCTCTAAACACACACCCCCAGCTGCCAGTCCTTAGGAAGGGCAAAAAGTGTGTGCCAGGGTCCAGCTGTGCCAGGGTCCAGCTGTGCCAGGCTGTCACCACGGCCTCGGGGACCGTGCGGTGACCGGAGCAATTAGAAACGGAAATAAAGCGAGGAAGAGCGGGATGCCCGGCAATTTCCTGCATGATTATCACACCTGTGGGTCCCGTTAATGAGTTTGAAGCAGACAATCAGTGTCGAGGGCTAATTACAGCCCCGCTCCCTGATGCTCCCTGGGTACCACCGCCCTAAAGCGGCTCCGAGCCTCCGGAGCCCCTGAGCAGCAGCGGGGACCCCGCTCCCCCTTCCCGGGAGCCGAGCCCTGGTAGGGCTTCCCCTGAGGAGAAATTCCATGGGAGGAGAGCCGGGGGGCTGCTCTGGGCTGTGCCAGTGGCCCACAGGGCTGGCGACCACGGCGTTGGCTGGAGAATGCCAGGAATGCAGAGCGGAGCCTACAGGGAGGGGAGCCCGTGCCGCCGAACGGAGAAACCTGTTTGATTCCCCCGAAGGGCCAAACACACCCAAGTCTCCTCCTCAAAACAAGGCTTGGCTTCCCGGGGCCAGCCCTCTCGGCAGGTGAGGGCTGAGCTGAGCCACAGCCGTGCCGGGGCCGCTCGGGAGAGCTCCGCGTCGGGAGCCGCGCCTGGGGAGCTCCGCAGGTAGGGACCGGAGTTGGGGGGCTTCACCCGCTCCCCCTGCCCTCAGGGCGAGGAGGAGGAGGAGGGCTGGGCTGTCCTCATGCGGGAGAGACTCTGATGGACCCGTAAATCCTCCTTTTCCATGGGGAATGGGGTTTTTGGGGGGTCAAAGTGTGGGTCTGGCGCGGTGCTGCAGGGATGAGGTTCCTGCAGGGATGGGAGCGAGCCTGAGGTTTCGCTCTGGGGCTTTGCTGCACCTGTCTGATGTCAAATTCCCTCCCTACCCACGGCCCCACATCCTCCCAAAACCCTTTCCCCTCTGGGTTTCCACGGGGCTCGGCAGTGACCTGCCTGGGACAGGTCTGGGTGTGCGCAGAGAGCAGGGAAAATTCAAGGTGTGACCCCTGACAACCTCTGAGAGGTTTGTGGGGAGCTCCAGCTCTCTCTGCCTCCCCAGCCACACCTTCCCGGACTCCCGCGGGACACGGGGGGTGCAGGCAGAGATTTCTCCCTCTCTCCTGCTCTGCCTTGTTTGGTTTCTCCCTGAATTAGTGTGAAATCAGCAGCCTGGGAAGGAGTGGCAGAGCTGGCACGGAGGAGTGAGCACCTCCCTGTCCTTGCTTCATCCGAGGCCGGGGAATGCCATCCCCATTTCCCTGTCCCACCCTCTGCTCCAGGACAGGCCCCTCGCAGGACGAGCTGGATTCACCTGGCCAGGTTGGGAAGCAGGGATGCCCTTGCTCCTCAGCTGGATCAGGATGTTTTATTTAGGATATTTTGCTTATTTTGTTATAAACCTGGTTTATTTTATTATTCCAGCCAATGATTCAGTACATTTCTTCCCCCCCCCAAAAAATTATCAGGACTTAAGTGGAAGAGCCAATTTCCACAAGTGGCTGATTTTGGTTTTCTTTTACAAAAAAAAGTTGTGTTTTCTTGGCAAAACTTTGTGGTTTTTGTCTCTGTGATGTCATGAGGCTTCAATGAGCTTTTGTCCTGCTCTGCCTGTGGGTCACTGACACCACAACAAAGCTCCACCTTTGACACAAACCCCATTTTTCCTTCCTTTTTTCCTTTCATCTTTGGGACATCAAGGTCAGCGGCGTGTGGGTGTGGCGAACGTCCTGCACATCCTTCCTTTCAAACCCAGAAATTAGCTGAGCAATTAGGAATTAATTCCATGTAATTAGGGCAATGAAACTGCACGCCCAGGATGGTGAAAATTCATTTGGGATTTTTGGCAGTAGCGGGGGTGAGGTTTTGTGCTGGGGGTGGTCCTGTGGGCAGCTCCCGAGGATGATCCCTCGGGAAGGGCAGGTCTGTGCCTCCTGAAGTTTCTGTCCCACTTCCCTGACTTCAGTGGCTCGAGGCCGTGCCAGCTCCATCTGGATTTGATTTGTTTTTTTGTGTGTGGGATGTGTGGTTGGGAGTGAATGAAAGGAAATTCTAATTGTGCGTTCGCAGCTTGTCTGGAACGCGTCTGCCTTGCTCCTGTTCCTGAGGTCCGGGCAGCATTCCCAGGTTTTCATCCCTTTTCCCCATGTTCAGGGAAAAAGAGACCTTTGCTGTCCCCAGGATGTGGAGATGAGATCCCAAGGGAATGTGGTGCTGGGATGAGGCTCCTTGGAGCTCCTGCACAGCCCCCAGGCTCTGCTGCAGCCACCAGTGGGGTCACAGGACATGGGCTCAGGACAGAGCTTCAGGGTGGACAGCAGCAGGAATTTCCTCATGGAAAGGGAGCTCAGGCCTTGGCAGGGGCTGCTCAGGGAGGGTTGGAGTGCCCATCCCTGGAGGTGGCACTGAGGGCTCTGGGCTGGGGACAAGGTTGGGTTGGGACACAGCTGGGACTTGATCCCAGAGAACTTTTCCAACCTCAGGGATTGTGAACCAGAACTGCTTGTGTTGCACAAGGCCAGAAGGGTGGATTTAAGGTTTGATTTAAGGGTGCCTGGACTGTTTCAATTGTTGAATTTCTGATTGTTCACAGCTTGGCTTTAGAAATCTCCTGGTGCTTCTTAAATATCCCCAATGAGCACCCACAGTGTTAAACAGTCACTGCTTGGAAAAAGGGAAAGGCAGGAATAAAAAGCTGGTCCTTCAGAGCAGCTGAGCATTGTCTGAAACCATGGAATTCCAGGATGGTTTGGGTTGGAAGTGACCTCAGATCTGATCCAGTGCCACCCCTGCCATGGCAGGGACACCTCCCACTGTGCCAGGCTGCTCCCAGCCCCAATGTCCAGCCTGGCCTTGGGCACTGCCAGGGATCCAGGGGCAGCCACAGCTGCTCTCTTCTTGCCAGGGCCTCAGGTTCTGTGTGGTTCTGGACTTGCAGAGGCTCCCTCAGAACCTCTCCCTCCAAACACGGAGCCACCCATGCCAGAGGTGGGATGAAACCCTCGGGGCAGGCTGTGAGTCCCCAGGGTGAGCCTGAGGTGAATTCCCTCTGCCCCTCGAGTGCAGGCAGTGGGAGAGGAGCATCCACCCATCCCAGGATCGGGATGTGCTTCCAGTCAGAGCTCAAAGGTGAGCTAGATCCAGTTTTAAGGATGCTGGCTTAAAAACGTCCCAGCTGCTGGGCACAGATGCTGCTGCGGGGAGCTGGGAGGGATGGCAGGGGTTAACGTGGGTCTGGCAGGGGTTAACGTGGGTCTGGCAGGGCTCCCTCCAGCTCCTGCTGTCCCTCCTCAGCACATCGGGTGTCAGGTGACATCGGGGCAGAGCAGGGACAAGGTTTTCATTGTGTGATCTGGTTGGGGCAGGGCAATTCGAGTCCGTGCCCTGCCGGGAGGCAGCGCTGGGCTCTGGATCAGCCATCCTCAGCTGGGAGCTGCTGCTGGGGCAGGAAACCTGTGCCAAAGGGAAAAGGGAAGGATTTCTCTCCTTGCTCCCCTTCCCGTGTGTTCCCAAAAGCTGGGCTCGGTCTGCTGAGTGTCACATCGAGTTCCCACCTTCACTGGGGAGTGGGGAGCTGGCCTGGAGGCCAAAGCGCTCAGCAGGCTTTAGGAGCTCAAAGGAAGGAGGTTCAAAGCTCTTGCAAGCTTTAAATACATTTTAATTTGAGGCTTGTGAAGGTCAGAACAGGCATCAATTATCCTCAAACCAGGAGATTTTTCCGCATGACTGCCCTGGGTCCTGTTTGCAGCCGAGGGCCCTCGGGTCAGCGGCTGAGCCCTGCTGAGTTCCTGGGGGAAATGAGCTCTGTGCTGGTAGCCAGGGGCAGGGGGAGCACGGAGAGCTCCTTGGAGAGCTCCTCGGAGAGCTCTGGCACAGGCTCAGCCAGCAGGAGCAGAGCCTGGAGCTGCTGCTGGATCACCTCGGGTTGGACCTAGATCACTGCTGGATCACCTCGGGTGGGACCTGGATCACCACAGGGCTTGGATCACTGTGGACAGGACCTGGATCCCTGCAGGCAGGACTGGATCACCATGGGCAAGGAGGGATTACTGCTGGACCAGGTCACTGCAGGACTGGGACCACCATAGGATGGCATCACCTTGGGCAGGANATTATCCTCAAACCAGGAGATTTTTCCGCATGACTGCCCTGGGTCCTGTTTGCAGCCGAGGGCCCTCGGGTCAGCGGCTGAGCCCTGCTGAGTTCCTGGGGGAAATGAGCTCTGTGCTGGTAGCCAGGGGCAGGGGGAGCACGGAGAGCTCCTTGGAGAGCTCCTCGGAGAGCTCTGGCACAGGCTCAGCCAGCAGGAGCAGAGCCTGGAGCTGCTGCTGGATCACCTCGGGTGGGACCTAGATCACTGCTGGATCACCTCGAGTTGGACCTGAATCACTGCTGGATCACTTCGGGCAAGACCTGGATCACTGTGGGCAGGATGGGATCACGTAGGGACCTGGATCACCATGGGGCTTGGATCCTCTTGGATGGGACCTGGATCACCACCAGTGGGATGGAATCACCACGGGACCTGGATCACTGCAGGCAGGATGGGATCATGGCAGGACCTGGATCACCACAGGGCTTGGATCACCGTGGGCAGGACCTGGATCACGGCAGGACCTGGATCCCTGCGGGCAGGATGGCATCGTGGTGGGCCTGGATCCCTGCAGGACCTGGATCTCTGCAGACAGGACTGGATCACCATGGGCAAGGAGGGATCACTGCAGGACTGGGATCACCATAGGATGGGATCACCAAAGGTCCTGGATCCCTGCAGGACTGGGATCACTCTGGGACTGGGATCACCACGGGATCACTTCAGATCACTTTGGATCCCACATGGGCTTTGGGCTGAGGGAGATAAACCCTGGTGAGGGCACAGCTTGGCACCTGTGGGTGACCTTTGTGCGCAGCACCCAGAGTTTTACTCCTTGTCTAGGAATCCCAGAGTCACCGAGACTGGAAGGGACCTCGAGGTCATCCAAGGCCTTGCACGGACAGGGAAGGCAGTGCTGGGACCTGGGGGTCCGACTGGGAGAGCCTTTCCAGGTGCAGAGTGTCACTGTGCCAGGGTGAGGGATCGGCACGGAAAAGTGAGTGTGGTGCTTGGGACATCCCATCCCAGGGCCAGGAAGCAAAACTCTGGGAGCAGGAGGGCTGGAAGCTGGGCTCGGGGGCTGGCCTGGCTGCATGGGCAGTTCAGGAGTCTGAAGGTGCCCGTGGAAAGCTGGATTTTCTCCCAGGAAAGCTGGATTTATGGGATCAAAGCGGCTCCACTTCCCTTTCCCAGGGCATTCCCTCAGTCCTCAGAACTGGGTCACACGTGGGATCCAGCTCATCCCCAAAACACACGGAGAGCAGGGTGCTGTTAGGCACACAGGGGCCATCACCCCTACAAACAGCAGGCTGAACCCTCGTCATTAGCATTTAAAAGTCCCACTTGAGCCGTCACAAAGGAGGGTGGCTGGCGGGGAAGAGGAGCTCCCGTCGGCTCTGAAAGAACAGCGTTTCATCTCCTGCAGGGTAATTACAGCTTCTCAAGTGCCTTCCATGGAAAGCAGGATCCTTCCCAATTAAGGAACGGGCTGCCGATTCCAGGCCCTTGGAGAATTTAGCAGGGAGGGGTTGGTGAGGCTCTGCCCCAGAGCACCTGGACATCGGCATCCAAACAAGGCTCCGGCTCCCTTTTCCTCTTTAAATAGCCTGGAATTGCTTTCGCCATTAAACAGCCTGGAATTGCTTTCCCCATTAAATAGCCTGGAATGGTTTTCCTCACGGGATGAGGAGCTCCAGAGGGTCCTCAGTGGGAGCTCCGAGCCCTTTCTGCTGCAGCCAGGCTTGACCCCGACCCAAGGGACCTCTGGCTCTCAGCAAAGCTGTCCCTGAGCCCCCAGGGCTCTCCAGAGCCAGGAACAACCTCTGTGTGTTATCCAGGTGCTGCTCCATGCCTTTCCAAAGCTGGATTTGGGGTTAGTTCCGTGGATTCAGGCAGCAGCTGCATTTGAAGGGTGCAGTCTCAGGACATGCTCCGGTAGGATTTGTCTCTGTGCAGACAGGACGTTTATTTCTTGTGCTGGGTGGCTCGTGATGGATGCTTTGTCAGTGGGAATTAACCATTTTTATGGATCTCCTGCTGCCTGGGACATCCCAGTGCTCCATCCCAGAGGTTGGTATCCAAAGCTGAGTACCAGCTCCGTTTATCCAGCACACTTGGATGAGGGACTGAGACGTGAACTGGCCCATAAATCACAGATTATTCCAAACATCAGAAGGAATATTGGAATATCAGCTGGCTGACGTGTGTTTGGATGGCACAGGGATGGGTGTAATGCTCAGGAATGTTTGCAGAGGGAGGGGAGCCTTGGGAAATTGTTCATGATCCCTGTGGGAAGAGGAGGGGATGAGCAGCGTGTTGGAGTCCAGGAAAAGCCTGGGAGCTTTTCCTGCTCCTCTGGGTGTTTGTTTTACCCTCAGAGCTCCTCTAAAAAGGCTTGGCCTGCGAACCAAGCTCGTGGGAGCATTTACCCCCAATTCTGGGTGAGCTGAGAGCACCAAAGAAATGAGGAGATGTTGTTTAGTGCAGCACAGAGTGTGGAGTTGGAGTTTTTAGGTTTTGCTATATATATTATATAGAGACAACATGGAGATTCTAGGGTGTTGGCTTCCTCTTCTGTATCTTCTTCTCTCTTCTCCTTCTCTTCCTTTCTTCTCTGACATGAGTTCCTGTGGTTTGTTAATTGGTAGATAGAATTTAGTGTAGAGGAGACATGTCAGTGAGNGCAGAAAGAAGCTTCATTTCACCTTTTTGGGACATGGGACACTGAAATAAGGAACACAGCCGGGCCAGGAGTCAGCAGGGTCCAAAGAACACCCCTGGCAGAGCAGGCAGGTCCCTGGCTGAGACGAGGCAGGGAGGAGGCTTTGCCAAGTGTGAGATCAGCAGCCAGCATTCCTCCCGGGAATACTGCAGGGACAGGCCCACCAGCAGGGAATAACAACCTCATTTTGGATGCTCCCAAACAGGGTTGGGCCTTGCAGAGTCATCCCAGAATCCAGGAGAGGATTTCGGCAAGGGAAGGTTGGGGGTGGTTAAAGCTGGGAGGTGTCCCTGCCATGGAAGGGTTTGGAATTTGGATGAGATTTAAGGTCCCATCCAACCCAAACCACTCTGGAGTTCAATGCCTGATTTTCTCCTCCAAAACAAAAGCTCATTCCGCAGCCTCCGTGAAAAAATTAGGAGTGCAAACAGAACAGAACCATTTCTGACAAACACAACCAGGTGCTCAATTAACCTGGGTCCTCCTCATCCCACCTGACACGAATCCCAAGGATGCTCCAGGAACCTCAGGAGGTCTGGCCCACCTGAGCAGCTCTGGGCACTTTCACAAGGTCTCCTCCACCACTTTTCTCCCAGAGCTGGAAAAACACCTCTGGCATGGCTAGGTTTGATTTTCCCTGTCCTTAATGCTGCAGGTTCATGGGTGGGGGAGAAATCCCAGCTCTGGTACAGAGCCAGAATCTCCTCATCCTCTGAGCTCTGTGGGTGTGCCCCCTTTTCCCCTGCCCCCTTTTTCCCCCTACTCTCCTCTCCACACAACTGCCAAGTTTTTATACCACAACTCATATTCTGCTTATCCTCTTTCCCATTTCTTCCAGGGCCTTGTTGGCTTGGAGCAGTCACAGAAGGGGAAGGAGCTGCTGAGACCATGATGTCCCTGGGTGTCACCAAAGGTAATTCCTTCCTCTCCTGGGTTTCCTCTGTTTCCTCTGCCCAGCTGGATCTGCTGGAATGTCAGAGGTGTGAAAACACTGCCTGACCCTCTGTGATCCTGAGGTCTGGGTGGCCACGTCTCCATCTTCCATCCGAGCTGGCCAAGGTCTCAGCCAGTGCTGGGATCTCTGACAGAGAGGAGAGAGCTCGGTGACAGATCCCTGCTGATCCTGTGGTCCTTCCCTCCCTCTCCCTGCTCTCCCAGGAGGGCTGATCCCGCCCACGGACGAGGATCGCCGCAGGATCATCCGGCAGATGAAGGTTCGCACCACGCTGCGAGGGGACCAGAGCTGGATCCAGCACCACAACTCCGACTCGGACGAGGAGAAGAGCAGCCCCTCGTAAGGGTGGCCACATTCCCTTCTCCTTCCCTTTCACCTCACCAGAATCCCCTGAGCTGGAAGGGACCTGGATGGTTGATCCAACCCCTGGCCCTGCACAGATGTCCCAGCAATCTCACCCAAACCCTGCTGGAGCTCTCCAGGCACTCTGGTCTGCAGCTGCACCAGATGTGCTGGGACACAGCAAGTGTCCCAAGTTTTGGCGTCCCCAAGGTGCCAGGCAGTGGCACTGCCTAGGAATTGCTGCTCCTCTTTGTTTCTGATGAGTGCAGGGTGGGGGGAGGCTCAGATAAATGTTTTCTCCTGGAGGTGGGAATTCGGCAGCACAGGCAGGCTGGAAGTGTCAGGAGAGCTCTGGAGTTCTGTGAGGGCAGATTGTGCTTCAGCATCCCAGAGTGACAAACTCAGGGCAGGCCTGGCTGGGAGGGAGTTCAGGGTGGGAGAGGCAGGAGATCAAAGAGCTCCGTGGATGTCACACAGTCCCTGGGTCAGGGAACACCAGGCTGCTCCAGCTCCTCTTCCCGTGGAAGAGGGGATCCCAAACTTTCAAACCCAAATCCATCTTCTCCTCCTGCTCTCCCCAAACCCATCGTAGCCATGTTCAGCAGGTTCCTCAGTTCACCACATCCTTGTGTTTTCCATCCCCTCAGGTCTGGAAGAGCCAGCAGGGGATCCTTGGCTCCCAAACCCCCTGCTCCCCAGCAGGACAGGTAATTCCACTGCTGCCTTTCCCTGGTCTTAAAATTAAAACCAGAAGGAGAAAAGGGGTTTTTACCTCGGGATTTATTTCAGGATCCTTGGATGCAGCCCTTGGTCCATGGGGTTGGGATGGGACACAGGATCTGTGCTGGTGCAACCCCTCAGAGCTCAGGGGAGCCCTGGGTGGGGCTGAATTTGGTTTGGAGCGTGAGGGGTCTCCAGGAACCGAGGAGTTTGTAGGAATATCCCGGAATATCAAACCCTTGGGAAGGGCCTGGCCCTGTGCCCTCTCCTGCGAGTGCTTCCCAGCTTCCCTCTCCCTGTGCCAGCTCTTCCCACTCCTTGTCAGACAGTGCTCTCCAGAGGAGCCACGCTGTGCTCCCTTCCTGGGAATGCACCCTGGGAGGACCTGGAGCGGAGTAACTCCCTGCTAGGGGTAAAATAATCAGGATCTCTCTCCCTCTGATTTCCCCTCCCGTGCCACCAACCCGGGGAGTTAACGGAGCCAGAGAGCACTGCCAGCACAGCTCATTTTAATTGGCTCGCTCTAAAATTCACTTTCCTTATAAAAAATCCTTTCTGGGGCTTGTTCTGATGATTATTCACTTCAAAACATCCCTCCAGGCCTGCTTAGGTGGATGTTTGGTTTGACATCCACGTGGATGTTCCCCCTCAGCCCTGGTGCTCTTGTTTCTCCTGTGTTTTTTAACTCCCTGCTGTCTGTTCTTGGCACAGGTCCTCTGCCTCCAAGCCCCAGTCCGGATACCTCATCAGGTGGGTGTGGGATGGGAGAGCTTTGGGCTGCAGGGGGAGGAGAACTGGATCAGGAAAGATCCCCTGGTTTGGGTTCTGCTGGCTGGGAGCATCCTGATGCTCAGGGGGAAGAGCTGGTCCTGTTGTTTCACCTGTGCTTTGAGCTTTGCTCCAAACATTTTTCCAGCTGAAAATTGAAGGTGTCTGTGAAAAACGAGGTTCACTCCTGGTAAAAGTTTAAAAGGTTTAATAAGGGGTTTAATAAAAGGGACAATAGGAGACAGAAATAAAGCAAAGAGTTAATAGGGCCTGGTGCTTGGCATGATGCCAGGAGCACACCTTAGCTAACAAACCTCTTCTGTTCAATGCCCGAGTCTCAGACATATTCATAGATTTCTGTGCATCATTCAAATATTCCTTTTTTGGTATCTCTTGGGTTTCAAGTCCCTCCCTATCCTGTCACTGTTTCCTTCTTGCAGGTCTGTTTAAAATTTGATAATCCATTGTGGTCCAGTTCTGCTGACCACATCCTTTGGTCATTCTGTGTTCCATGTCCTGATCAATAAATTCTTCTTTCCAGAGCCTTAGTCCTGTCCTTGTTATCTTCAGCCAGATAGTCCAGGAATTTGGGGAATTTCCTTGCTCATCTTTGCTATCCTTAGTTAACTACATAAAGAGACATTCTACATATGATATAATCCTAAGACATCACACTACTTTTTAAAATGAAATATTTTCATACCACTTCATTTTCTTACATGACACATATGACATTCATTTTAATATTTGCAAAAAGCCAACAGTACAATATGCATTTATAACATGTCCCTTCCCTCCCCAGGGGGGTGTTCACCAGGACCATCGATAAGAGCTCGTCCATGCCAGATCCTTCACCTTCCAGCCAGGCACAGAAAACGTATGTGTGTTCCTCCCTCCTCCTCCCCTTCATGAAAAGGAGATTTTAAGTCCTCATTTCCAGCCCTCCTCCTGCTTTGCCTGGTGCTCGTGGGCTTCCAGAGCTCCCCTAATTCCCTACGAAATGCTGGAAGATGTTGCTGTCTGTTTTACAGACATGGGGAGAGAGCAGGCACCCAACTCCGTGTTTGCCTCACCACAGTTGGCTCTGGAAGGAGTCACAGGCTTGGGGTTAATTTGGGAAATAGTTTGGAGTAGGGACAAAATCACAGGGAGACCTTGCAAAGCTGGAATGCTTCATTTTGATGGCTTTAATGGGATTTTTGTGAGTTGTTTTTTTTTAACCTGTCCTGCGCAAGGCACTTACATTTGATTCTAATGGGCTTGATCTCAGCATGGCTCTGATCCGAGCAGGGGCCAGGAGAAGTTGTGCCTCATTCCTGGGAGTGTTCCAGGACAGGCTGGAGCAGCCTGGGACAGTGGGAGGTGTCCCTGCCCATGGCATGGCGAGGGATGGGATGGGATTTAAGGTCCCTTCCCACCCAAACCCTCCTGGGATGCTGTAGGGGCTCTGCAGCATCTCAGGTGAAGCTTTTTGTGAACTGTTTTGCCCCTGGGAAGAAGGACAATGCCCCAAGGCGTCTCCTTCCTTCCCCCTCGCCCATCCTGGGGTGGAGTAGCTCCATCCCACAGAAGAGTGCATCCATTCCAGCTCCAACAACTCCCAGTGGCCCCAGGGAAGCAAGGCAGACCTCAAATCCCAGTCCTAGATCCCAAAAAGGAGGCAAAGGCTGCCCTTCGATTGAGCAGCGTTCCCTGAAATCGGAAGGGGGATATTTGGGGTGTCCCCCTGGCTGTGGAGCTCCCCTGGGGAAGGAGGCAGGGAGGGATGGAGAGGTCACATTCCCTGGTGTGGTTTGTGTCCCCTCAGTGCTTCCCTGAAGGGACAGAGCCGCTCCTCCTCCGGATACAGGATGACCACAGAGGACTACAAGAAGCTGTGAGTGTGAGAAGGGATCAGCTCCTCCTGTCCCTGCTCAGCAGAGCTTCCAGTGGGAGCTGCGGTGGTTCCCAGGGCTCTGAGGGCCAGGAGGTGCTCCTGGAACTGATAATTGTCCTGGAACTCTGCCTTTGTATGGAGGGGATTTATCATGGGGCAGGAATGGCAGGTGCAGCCTGGGAAGTGAGTTTGGAGCACTCCTGGAGCCTGGGGGAGAAAAGGGGGAATGCCACAGCATGGCAATATGGGCATCTCCTGGGGCCTGGGGAAAAGGGGGAATGCCACAGCATGGCAATATGGGCATCTCCTGGAGCCTGGGGAAAAGGGGGAATGCCACAGCACAGCAATGTGGGCATCTCCTGGAGCATGGGGAAAAGGGGGAATGCCACAGCACAGCAATGTGGACATCTCCTGGGGGCTGGGGAATAGGGGGAATGCCACAGCATGGCACTGTGGGCATCTCCTGGAGCCTGGGGAAAAGGGGGAATGCCACAGCACAGCACCGTGGGCATCTCCTGGGGCCTGGGGAAAAGGGGGAATGCCACAGCACAGCACCGTGGGCATCTCCTGGGGCCTGGGGAAAAGGGGGAATGCCACAGCACAGCACCGTGGGCATCTCTGGGGCCTGGGGAAAAGGGGGAATGCCACAGCATGGCACTGTGGGCATCTCCTGCCCAGCTTTCCGTGTCCCAGCCTGTGATTGGGAATGAGGTTGGGCTTAAGCCCTGGACTAAGGAAACAAAATCCTGCAGGGATTTTTCACCCCAATGGAAAATAGAGGTGTTTTCCAGGTTCTGAACCATTCCCTTGGATTCACTCGTGTTTGGCCCCCTCTGCCCCTGCCACAGCAGCTCCCTGACCCTGGCTCTCCCTTCCCTCCCCTCCCAGAGCTCCGTACAACGTCCGGCAGAGATCCGTGGATGGCGATGAGGAGGATGTGCCTTTCTCCCCGGACGAGCACAAGAAGAGGTGAGGCCTGGAGGTGGCTCCGTGCTCCTGCCAGGACAGTGAGGAGCAGTGACCTCGCTCCGTCCCGGAGGGTTGGTGGATCCGGATCGGGGCTGGTGGCAATGCAAGGACGATGCCAGCTCTGCCCACAGGCCACCGCGCTCCCGACAAAACCTAATTAACATCCTGACGTGATCCAACCTGACAGCTCGGCCCAATTAACACAGCAGCCGGGAAGGGCTGTGGGATCTGTGGTGTGTCCGTGGGAAAGGATGGAGATGCACACACAGCCGGGAGGGAGGAGCCCTGCTCCCCGCCCTGAGGGTGCCCTCGGAGCTGGGATCACTCCGGGACTGGCACCTGAGTGCCAGGCAGGGCTGGCATCGTCCTGTCGGGAATGCAATCCAGGAATCACCCTGGAATAGTTGGGCTGGAAGAGACCTCAAAGCTCACCCAGTGCCACCCTCTGCCATGGCAGGGACACCTCCCACGGTGCCAGGTGCTCCAGCCTGGCCTTGGGCACTGCCCGAGATCCAGGGGCTCAGGACAGGGACAGGAACAGGTCTGGTCTCCCTGGCTGCAGCCTCCTTGCTTTGGATGGAGTTTCCGAGGATTCTTTGCCTCAGCCACAAGATTTGTACAAAGGAAAACTTGGTCACTGTCCCATGGGGTCCAACCATGAAAGAGCTGGAGAGGGACTGGGGACAAGGCATGGAGGGACAGGACACAGGGAATGGATCCCAGTGCCACAGGGCAGGGATGGATGGGATATTGGGCAGGAATTGTTCCCTGAGAGGGTGGGGAAACCCTGGAATGGATTTCCCATTGCTGCTCCTGGATCCCTGGCAGTGTCCCAGCCCTTTTGGGGATTTTCCCTCCTCCTTGGGACAGGAGGTGGTACCGAGGTCGGTGCAGGCACTCCGTGGGGTGTGTCAGCCTCAGAGCCCATGTCCCATTTTTCTGTGCATGGATCCAGCGTGGCACCAGTGCAGTTCTGCCATGGATTGTCCAGCCCTGGCACAGCTGCCCAGGGCCCTGCTGGAGGCTCCATCCCGTGGCTGTGGCACTTGAGGCCGTGGGTCTGTGGTGACCACAGTTGATGGCTGGATTGGATGACCTTCAAGGCCTTTTCCAACATAAACCATTCCATGACTCTGTGAAATCTGCTGCCCAGAGCACAGGAGCTCTGTCAGGGTTAGCCCCAGCCTCCAGCCAGGTTGTTCCGAGGCTCCAGCCAGCAGGGAGCACTGGGATGAGCTGGATGTGACCTCTTCCCTCCCTCCCTCCCTGCAGGACCGAGGCTGCCAACAGTGTCCTGCGGCGCTCGGCCGGCCGGGAGCGAGCCTACGTCCTGTCTGCGGCCAAGAAGAGCAACGGGTGAGGGTCCAGAGGGTGGGAATGGCACAGGAGCCAGGGAGGGGCTGCTGGAGGTGGCACAGGGCAAGGGAACCTCTCCAACACAGCAGCCAAGGATAGGCTATGAGGATGCTCCAGGGCTGGAGCCCCTCTGGAGCCAGGCTGGGAGAGCTGGGAGTGCTCACCTGGAGAAGGGAAGGATCCAGGGAGAGCTCAGAGCTCCTTGCAGGACCTGAAGGAGCTCCAGGAGAGCTGGAGAGGGGCTGGGGACAAGGCATGGAGGGACAGGACACAGGGAATGGCTTCCCAGTGCCAGAGGGCAGGGATGGATGGGATATTGGGCAGGAATTGTTCCCTGGGAGGGTGGGCAGGCCCTGGCACAGGGTGCCCAGAGCAGCTGTGGCTGCCCCTGGATCCCTGGCAGTGCCCAAGGCCAGGCTGGACATTGGGGCTGGGAGCAGCCTGGCACAGTGGGAGGTGTCCCTGCCATGGGAGGGGTGCAGCAGGAAGATCTTCAAGGTCCCTCCCAGCCCAAACCATTCCGTGACACCTGCAGGTTTCTGCAGAACCAGGGAATTCCTCCAAGTATTCCTTACTGAGAGGGATGGAATTTCCGGAAAAGAAAACCCTTGGGAGTCCCTAATTCCCTGAGGCAATCAAGACTCTGATTTTCAGCCTCAGTTCTTCAGCTGCTCTCTGCAGTTTTGTTGTGTTGTTTCCTTGGGAATTTGCCTAGAAAAAAACTGGGAATTTTCATTGGCTTGGTGCCAGCTTAGCCCAGAGGGGGGACAGGACCTTGCACACAGGACCTGGGGGGCTCTGCCCCTGCCCAGGTCAATCTTTCTCTCCAGTCCTTTAACTGCTCCTCAATCCTTCCTCCACAGCAGCCCCACGCAGGAATTCCCACCCCTGTTTGCCAAGAGGTAGGTCCTGAAGCTCGGGAAGCACTGCTGGGGCTGGGGGCCTGTACCAGGCTGGGGCAGCAAATCCTGGGAGCTTCATGGCAGAGGAAGAATAATTCCCTCAAAAATGGTGCTGGGGGTTGGATCCCACTGGTTGGGGCTTTTTTTTTGGGAGAAACAGTGTTGGAAACACTGGGAATACAATCCTGGTGGTGCTCTGGGTTCTGGGCAAGCTGAAACTGGAGAGACTCAGTCAGAGCTTTCCTGTTTCCCAGGAAGCTGCTCCAGGAGGATGCTCCTCAGGCATCTCCCTCCTCAGGCTGCCGGTGGGATGGGGAAATTGCTCCCTCTGGAATGCAGGGACACAGCTGGTGCTGTGTGGAAAAACTCCTGGCTGCGTTCAGTCCCTTGGGATGCTCAGCAGGAGCACAGGGAGCAGGAAATTCCTGCCTCGGGGGAAACAGGGAAAACGTGGCTGGGGGAAAACAGGGATAGACTGCCTGGAGAGCTGCAGAGAAGAGGAAAGGATGTGACACTTGTCTCTTTTTCCCTGTGGGAAGGATTGAGATAGAGGAGGAGGAAGGACAGCAGAGGAGGAGTCCAACTGCGCCAGGCTCATCCAGGTCTGCAGCAGGGAGCAGCAGGGAGCTGTTCCTCAGGGTGGATCTCTGACCACGGGGATAAGGACATTTATCAGCTCTCCAAAGCCAGCCAGACCCCGAGGGACTCCCAGGGAGACTTCCCAGAGGAGCTGTGGCTGCCCCTGGATTTAAATCCCACCCAGGGACACCTCCCACTGCCCCAGGGTGGGACAAATCCCACCCAGCCAAACTCTTTCTTGCCCAACAGGTGTAAGGGTGTAATTTTCAGCTGCTTTCCGATGGTTTTGACCATTGGAGTATAAAAAAGTATTAAAAAAAAAAAAGTGTAAAAAAAGGTGGAATAAAAAATAAAAATAAAAAATATAAATAAAAATAAAAAATATAAATAAAAATAAAAAATATAAATAAAAA
>VZRF01006586.1:120593-132435 GCA_013396875.1 Vireo altiloquus
ATAAAAATAAAAATATAAAAATAAAAATAAATAAATAGAATTTTTTAAAAAGTATAAAAACGGTGGAATAGTTCTCACTGCAAACAGCACTTTGGCTGCTGCCCTTGTCCTGGTGCTTTTATTGCTGTGTCACTGCAGAAAGTGGAAATTCCTGGCAAAATCAGTGCTTTTCATGTAAAACTCCCTTCTGATAATTTGACTTTGTCAGTGAATGGATTGCAAAGAGTGAAGATTCACTCCCACTTTCTCCATTCCCGCTCAGTGCAGGACACATTTGGCAGCTGCACTTGGACCTGCTTTGACCAGCAATGACAATTTTGTCCTTTGTCCTCCCTTGCAGCCCCAAAGCAGGCAGCAGGAGCCAAACATCCCCGAGTGAAACCCCAGGGAAAATCTCCACTCCCGCTGGAATCAGGTGGGTCTGGAGGTGCTGCAGAGGGCAGGGTGGGGAATTCCCTGGAGACAGAGAATCCTCCGGGACAGGGAGCAGCACAGAGCAGCAAAGGGAACCCAGGGAAGGGCAGAAGCCTCCGGGAGGGAACATTCCCATGGTCTGAGCATTGCTTAGCTCTGGGAATCCGAATCCAGCCCTTTCCATGGGCTCAGCTGGTTGTTTTCCGTTGGATTTTTTTCCCCCTTCCTGCCCTGTTCGTAGCTCGCTCCCAACCCCTTCCCGTGCAGCTCCCAGCTCCTCACCCCTCCCTCACACTCCTGCTGTTCTCCCTGCAGGAATGGCGAGGACAGACAGGCTCCAAACGGGAAATTCTCCTTGGAAGCAGAGTCCCAGCGTGGGGATGGGTAAGGAATGGGCAGGAGCTGCTCTGTGCTGCTGGACCGAGGCCTGAGCCTGGATTTGCTCAGGGACAGCAGCTCCCTGCTCCTGGTGTCCCCCAGGCTGGGCTGCACTCCCAGAGCATCACCTGCTGGCAGAGCTGCAGCCTGGCAGAGATTTCCTCTCTTCCTTCTGATGCCTCAGGTTTGAACTTTTCTCTGTTCCCAGCCCTGCAGTGCCCAGTGTAACTCTGCAGCTCCCTGGAGCTCGTTCAGTGCTGTTCTCTCATGCTCACACTGACATAACAAAGCCTCTCCAGCTCGCTCTCCAAGGACACCCAGACCCTCCTGGGCCCAACAACTGCAAACCTTCATCTTGGGGAGAGGGGGGCAAGCTTGGGCAAATTCCATCCTTGCCTGGCTTCTGCTTGGGCAATTGATGCTGATATCAAAGTGGGAAGAACTCGGGAGCTGGCATTGTCCATGTTGGGATGCACTGAGGCAGGAGCCTCTGGAGGCCAGAGTGTGACCTCTGAAGGCCTTTCCAATCAATCCCTCCTTTATTCCTTTATTCCTGTCTGCTCTCTGTTTCCAGGGAGCCATTTAAGGCATCACTTCATTCCCCTGGGATTCTCCTCCCTGCCTCTCTCCCTGAGCACTCCACTCCCTGCATTTCAGTTCATTTTGCTGCTCCGTTTGCCATTCCTGCTGCCATTCCCTGGGACTGTCCCACCTCCCAGGGCTGTGCTGATCCTTGCTGGCTCCTGCTGATGTTGGTCCACAATTCCATGATCCAGGATCTGCAGCCAGAGCTCGGGAATGTGGCCCTGCCTGTCCCGACAGAGACATCAACCCCCTTTCGTTCCCCACCCAGTTAAACATCAGCAGATTTTCTGGGATGATACACCACAAATGCTGATGGAATTTTCCTTTTTCTAGTGAGAAAGGCCTGAAGGAAAAGCCTGAGGTGTTCCCATGGGATGAGCAGGCCCCCAGAGCCACAAATGGAAGGTAAAATCCCTGTGGGATTCCCGACCTGGGCACTGCACAGTCCACAAAATGCTGCTCTGGAGCTGGCTGGGATCTGGGAATGGATATTTCCTGATGGGAAAACCCATTCAGGGCTTTGTAAAACTGCTCTCTCCTTTATGAGGTGCAGGGGAATGTCCCTGTAGAACATTCCTCGAGCTCTGTCTCTCTTTTCCAGCTTTCCTGAGCACACAGAAGCCAAGAATGGGTTTCACCCACCAGAGTAAGTGGAAAATTCCCTTTTTCTCCTTCATTTTAGAGTGGGAGGGGGGACTTCTCCTGACCTGGCACTGCCCTGCAGGTGAGTTCTGGGACCAGCTCAAAGGGCCTGGGATCTTCCAGCTCCTTTTCTCCCACGAGGACGAGCTGGTTGGCTTTGGAGCTCAGCCCCTCAGGAAATTTCCAGAGCTAACCAGGAGGGAGGAAAAGGGAGGAAAAGATGTTCCATCAGAGCCAGAAAAACCTCGTGGCTGATGATTTTTTGCTTCTTGGTGTTCTCTGCTTGCTGAATTTCCAACCTCCTCCTGCAGGTCGGGCNTCCTGCTCCTTGGAATAAGTGCCTTGTCCAGAGTGGAGCCAGGGCTGGCACCTCCTGCTCCTTGGAATAAGTGCCTTGTCCAGAGTGGAGCCAGGATCAGAATCCAAACCCAGGCAACAAATCAGCAGGAAATGGGAAATCCCACAGGGATAAAAGTGGGAATGGCTTCTTTCTACTCACTGTTACACCACTGCTTCCCAGAGAAGCAGCCTGGGAATTCAGCAGGAATTTCCNCCGTGGCTGCTCCGGAGGAGCTGCTCCCCCACCCCGAGCCCTCTCCCTCCCGGGGTGACACCAGGTGGGACCCTGGGGCTGCCACCTCCTGCTCCTTGGAATAAGTGCCTTGTCCAGAGTGGAGCCAGGATCAGAATCCAAGCCCAGGCAACAAATCAGCAGGAAATGGGAAATCCCACAGGGATAAAAGTGGGAATGGCTTCTTTCTACTCACTGTTACACCACTGCTTCCCAGAGAAGCAGCCTGGGAATTCAGCAGGAATTTCTCCATGGAAAGGGTGGTCAGGCATTGACAGGAGCTGCCCAGGGAAGGTTGAGTCTCCATCCCTGGAGGTGTCCAAGGAATTCCTGGAGCACTCAGGGCTGGGGACAAGGTGGGGATGGGACACAGGTTGGGCTCGATGGTCCCAGAGGGTTTTTCCAACCNATGAGTTCTGGGACCAGCTCAAAAGCTCTGAGATCTTCCAGCTCCTTTCCTCCCACGAGGACGAGTTGGTTGGCTTTGGAGCTCAGCTCCTCAGGAAATTTCCAGAGCTAAGCAGGAGGGTGGAAAAGGGAGGAAAAGATGTTCCATCAGAGCCAGGAAAACCTCGTGGCTGATGTTTTTTTGCTTCTTGGTGTTCTCTGCTTGCTGAGCTTCCAACCTCCTCCTCCTGCAGGTTGGGCTCTGGCTCCTGGGACAGATCTGTGGCTGCTCCGGAGGAGCTGCTCCCCCACCCCGAGCCCTCTCCCTCCCGGGGTGACACCAGGTGGGACCCTGGGGCTGCCACCTCCTGCTCCTTGGAATAAGTGCCTTGTCCAGAGTGGAGCCAGGGCTGGCACCTCCTGCTCCTTGGAATAAGTGCCTTGTCCAGAGTGGAGCCAGGATCAGAATCCAAACCCAGGCAACAAATCAGCAGGAAATGGGAAATCCCACAGGGATAAAAGTGGGAATGGCTTCTTTCTACTCACTGTTACACCACTGCTTCCCAGAGAAGCAGCCTGGGAATTCAGCAGGAATTTCCCCATGGAAAGGGTGCTTAGGCCTTGGCAGGAGCTGCCCAGGGAGGTTTGGAGTGCCCATCCCTGGAGGTGTCCAAGGAAATCCTGGAGGTGGCACTCTGGGCTGGGGACAAGGTGGGGATGGGACACAGGTTGGGCTCGATGGTCCCAGAGGGTTTTTCCAACCTTTGGGATCCTGGGAGCAGATCCAGGAGCTTCAGCGTTGCCTTTGGTGCCTCCATCCCACACGACTGTAGAGCCTTTGCTCCCCTGCCATTGCCAGAGGTGCCAGGTCAGGCAGGAACTGCTGCTGTTGGCAGCAAACACAGAGATCTCCCTGGAGCTGCTCCCCTCCCTGCTCCATTATTTTGGGATCCATTTCCATACCTTGGCCCATCAGAGGCCTTGAGGTGAGCAGATCCCAAGGCCAGGTTGGACATTGGGGCTTGGAGCACCCTGGGACAGTGGGAGATGTCCTCCCAACCCAAACCTTTCCATGATTCCTGGATTCTGTGGGATGAATTCAGCCCTCTGCACTGAGGTGAGGAGGATCCCAAGGCCTGGAGCTGCTGCTGGTGACGTGGGAATGTCCTTCCCAAAGTTACTGATGCTGTGCTTTGGGTGCTCCATCCCAGGGCAGGGTGGGAATTCCTGTAGGGAGATGTGTGGGAATTGGGTCCTGGTAACCCCCTCAGTTCTGCCAACAGCACCTCCTCTTGCTTAGAGATGGAAAATGGGGTTTTCTGAAGGAAAATCAATTCTCAGAGGCAGTCCTTTCCTGTTCTCTGGGCTGACACACAGTGCTGCTGTTCCACACAAATCCCCTGGAAGCCTTTGGAAGCTCTGAATTCCTCCTTTTTTTGCCAGGTCTCACTTGCAGCCTGATGTCCTCGTTCCTCCCACTGAGAGAACCCCTGTGCACATCGAGGACACAGAATATTCCTTTAAAAGGTAAGAGCAGGGTGAATTTAGTGGGTGCAGGAATAACACTGAGGATCGAGGGAAACCTGGATGGGCAGGCACAGAAAGAGGCTCCTTCTCCAGCTTTTTTCCCAAGGATGGAGACAACTGAGGCTTAAATAATCCAGGATCTTGGTGTTGTATCTCCATCTCCTCTGGGACCAGCCAAGCACTCCAGATTTTTGTGTTCTCGTGGGGTTCAGTCACTCCCTTTTAATTCCCTGATAATCCAGAGGTGCTGGAGGATCAGCAGGAGGCTGGGAGCAGCTGGAATGCAGGGACAGTGGAATGTTCTAGAGGAAAGCCCCAGAGCAGGCTGGCAGTGCCAGGTTTTGGGGTGTGATGAGCCTTGCTCTGCTTGCCAGGTCTGTCCTGGGATATGAGGAGAGGAGCAGCTCCACGAACCCCAAGGGCCCAGCGCAGCCCCACTGGGATGGGACAAGGTGAGGACTGGGGGGACTGGGATGTTTGGGATGCTCTGGGATGTTTGGGATGCTCTGGAATGTTTGGAGTTGGTGCTCTGGGATGTTTGGGGTTGGTGCTTCAGGATGTTTGGGATGCTCTGGAATGTTTGGAGTTGGTGCTCCAGGATGTTTGAGGTTGGTGCTCCGGGATGTTTGGGATTGGTTCTCCAGGATATTTGGGGCCAGTGCTCTGGGGTGTTTGGGGCCAGCACTCCGGGATGTTTGGGATGGCTCCGGGATGTTTGGGATTGGTGCCCTAGGATGTTTGGGATTGGTTCTCCAGGATATTTGGGGCCAGTGCTCTGGGGCGTTTAGGATGGCTCCAGGATGTTTGGGATTGGTGCTCCAGGATGTTTGGGATTGGTGCTCCAGGGTGTTTGGGATTGGTGCTCCAGGATGTTTGGGATGCCCTGGGATGTTTGGGATTGGTGCTCCAGGGTGTTTGGGATGGCTCCAGGATGTTTGGGACGGCCCTGGCCACGCTGGCTCCTGCTCCTGGCCTGCTCCTCTGCAGGGAATGTGTGTCTTGCCTATCCCAGCGTGGATTTTCCCAACCGTGGATCTCTGGTTTAGGTTTTTGGACTCAGACAGCCTCACTGAGAGGGGCCAAGGACCCTCTGGCCATGGCACCCCCCTGGAGCCCCCCAGGCTGGAGGATCCCACTGAGCCCAGCAGGGCTGGGTAAGGAATGGAGCAATCCCCCCCTGCCCTCTCCTGTGGGATGAGAGATCATTCCTTGGGCATCTTCCCTCCTGCTGATAAATATCCTCCCAGTTCTCCTTCTCAGAGAATCATGGAGTTGTTAAGGTTGGAAAAGACCTCTTGGATCAAGTCCAAGCACCACCACCACGTTCAGCACTGATCCCTGTCCTCAAGTGCCACATCCACACATCTCCTGAACATTTCCAGGGCCTGATGACTTTTTCCATGAAGGAATTCTTCCCAATACCCAACAGAAACCTCCTCTAGTGCAACTTGAGGCCTTTTTGTGCCTGATTCTAGTGCTGCTTCTACTGGATGAATCTTTTACTGTGGTTTTATAGGAAAACCTGGGAGTAAAGATCCTCCTTAGCTGGAGCCATCACACCCTGTCCAGCTGGACTGCCAGGAGTTGCTTCCTGGACTTTAAATTCAGGAGCAGAAAGTCTCTAGGGAGAGCCAAAGTGTAAAGGTCTCGTGTCTTGGCAGGTCCAGCTCTGTTCCTGGAGGAAGCAGCATCCTGGCTCCAGAGATTCCACATGAGAAGGAGTCTGACCCACGGCGGGACAGGTGCGGAGCTGGGGCAGCAGGATGTTCCCTCACACACCTTCCAGGGCCTGAAGGGGCTCCAGGAGAGCTGGGGAGGGACTGGGGACAAGGCATGGAGGGACAGGACACAGGGAATGGATCCCAGTGCCAGAGGGCAGGGATGGGTGGGATACCGGGCAGGAATTGTTCCCTGGGAATCTCCTCACAGAGTGCCCAGAGCAGCTGTGGCTGCCCCTGGATCCCTGACAGTGCCCAAGGCCAGGTTGGACATTGGGGCTTGGAGCAGCCTGGGACAGTGGGAGGTGTCCCTGCCATGGCAGGGCTGGCACTGGATGGATTTAAGGTCCTCCCAACCCAAAGTCTCCTGACACTGGTCCTGTGACAATCACGGTGTCCCTGCATTTACCTCAGGGTTGGACACAGGTGCCAAAGCTCCTGACTGCTCTTTCCTCCCCTCCAGGATCACTCTGGACCATGAGGAGCGAAGCATTCCCAGCACAGACAGTCCCCGTGAGAGCCTGGGGGGCTGGAGGCCCAGCGAGCCTGCCCTGGTGCCAGCCAGGTACAGAGGGGACATCCCTGTTTGTGCCATCAGTGCCTCTCTCTCCCTCACCCTTTGCTCCTTGAAACACTCCTAGCTGAAGTGCTGGACCCAGGAAATTTGCCTAATCCAATGACACAGGAATATTGGGAAGGAATTGTTCCCTGGGAGGGTGGGCAGGCCCTGGCACAGGGTGCCCAGAGCAGCTGTGGCTGCCCCTGGATCCCTGGCAGTGTCCCAGGCCAGGCTGGACATTGGGGCTGGGAGCAGCCTGGCACAGTGGGAGGTGTCCCTGCCATGGCAGGGGTGGGATGGGATGAGCTTTAAGGTCCCTTCCAGCCCAAACAATTCTGGGATTCCCAATCTCCATGGTCCTGTGGTTCTGTTGTGGTGCCCCAGCTCTCCCTGTTCCCTGCAGGAAGCAGCAGGACCCACCCTCAGCAGACCCTGACCTCGTGTGAGCTGCTCTGAGCAGAGACACCCTTGGCTGTATGGCCAAACTGGTTTGAATTCTTCAGCAGGTCTGACTTCAGCTCCCAGGAGAGTGTTCCCAGTGCCCACGAGCCCCAGGCTGCCACGTCCCTGTTCCAGGAGCGCCAACCCTTCGGAGGCTCCGTGCCCAGCCACAGGATCCCAGGCTACGTGGACAGCCAGGCCTTCAGCACCAGGAGGTGAGGGGTTTGGGGGTGAGGGGTTTGGGGTGAACGGTTTAGGGATGAGGGTTTGTAGAAGCTCCTGCCCTCCTTAGCAGACACCTGTCTTTCAAACCAAGACAGGGTTTTGGGGTGAAAATTTGGGGATGAAGGCTTTAGGATGCACAGAGAAGGAAAGCTGCTGGCATGGAAATATCTGCTAGAATCTCTACTCCAGGTTGTGCAATCACAGGGGAAAGGAGTGAGAGGAGGAATTTGTTCCCAGGTGAGGCAAAAGTATTAAATCAGAGAAGCAGGGCTGGCCCAGGGTCATGCACCTGGACCAACTGCAGTGTGAATCACTTTGGGGAAGGCATTCCTACCTCACCTGGAGCAGCTCTAGGCACTGGGCTTTACACATCCTCCTGGGAGCCTTGGGATGCTCCTCAATCATTTCCCAGAATCATTGAGTCNATGAGGGTTTGTAGAAGCTCCTACCCTCCTTAGCAGACACCTGTCTTTCAAACCAAGACAGGGTTTTGGGGTGAAAATTTGGGGATGAAGGCTTTAGGATGCAGAGAGACAGAAAGCTGCTGGCATGGGAATATCTGCTAGAAACTCCACTCCAGGTTGTGCAATCACTGGAGAAAGGAGTGAGAGGAGGATTTTGTTCCCAAGTGAGGCAAAAGTATTAAATCAGAGAAGCAGGGCTGGCCCAGGGTCGTGCACCTGGACCAAGTGCAGTGTGAATCACTTTGGGGAAGGCATTCCTACCTCACCTGGAGCAGCTCTAGGCACTGGGCTTTACACATCCTCCTGGGAGCCTTGGGATGCTCCTCAATCATTTCCCAGAATCATTGAGTCCTGGGCTGGTTTGGGCTGGAAGGCACCTTAAATCCCCTCCAGTGCTCCCCCTTCACTGGGTATGAAAGAAAAACCAAAAAATCATCCTGGCATCACCTTCACAAGGTCATCACCAAGCCATGGCCTCGAGTCCACATCCAGGTGTTTTCTGGATGCTTCCATGGACGGGGATTGCATTGGAGCCTGGGAGCTGTGCCAGGGCTGGGCAGGGATGGAACCCTGGCAGTGCCCCCATCCCCAGTGCAGGCACTCCCTGCTCAGGGCTCTGTGTCTCCTCGGCAGGCCCAGCCCCGATCCCAAAGGGAATGTTTATTCCACTGGGAGCAGCAGCCCCAGGAGCAGCTGGTATGACGGTGCCAGGGCACACGGGGACTTCAGCCCCTCGGCAGGACGGTGAGTCCAGGGCTGGCATCCCAACTTCCCAAACCAGGGAGCTCCCCCTACCACGTTTACTCAGTGTCTGGGTGTCCTGGTCCATCTGCTGATCCCCTGGGTGTGAGCACCCCCGGGTGTGCCATGGCTGTGATCCCCTGCGTGTGAGCACCCCTGGGTGTGCCATGGCTGTGATCCCCTGCGTGTGAGCACCCCTGGGTGTGCCATGGCTGTGATCCCCTGGGAGTGCCATGGCTGTGATCCCCTGGGAGTGCCATGGCTGTGATCCCCTGGGTGTGAGCACCCCGGGTGTGCCATGGCTGTGATCCCCTGGGTGTGCCATGGCTGTGATCTCCTGGGTGTGCCATGGCCGTGATCCCCTGGCTGTGAGCACCCCCGGGTGTGCCATGGCCGTGATCCCCTGGGTGTGATCTCCCGGGTGTGCCATGGCCGTGCCGTGGGAGGGGTCAGTGCCCAGCAGGGACATTCCAGCCCAGATTCCTGCCCTGTGTGAGCATCCCTCACGTGCCCAGGCTCCGAGCTCGAGACTGTTCCATTCCTCTCCCCAGGCACGAGCCCCTTCCCAGAGATCTCACCGTGTCCATGTCCCAGAGGAGCCACAGGGTGCCCTTCTACATGGACAACTTAAACCAGAGCAGCTCCAGGTAAACAGGGAGTCACGAGGGCTCTGAGGGAAACTGCCCAGAAACCCACAGAAGAGAAGGCAGCAGGCAGAGCTGAGAGAGGGAGGATTGGTTTCCAGGGAGTGGATGCCTGATCCAGAGGCACAGAGCAACTCTTAAACCATTCCTAGCTAAAGCTGCCTAGCGCAGGGGCTGGGATAGAGCCAGAGACATCTCTGGAGATTTTTCACTGTGTGGGAGGCCAGAAGAGAGGGACAGGAGAATGGGGAGCTGGTTCCTGGCCAGGAATTGGCTGCAGGGAAGCAGAGATCACAGCAAAGAGAGAGGGTCGCTGTCCCCAGAATGTCAATGGTTAAATGACAGACCTGCTCCCAGAACAAGGCTGTTGGAAGGGGCAGGAGCTCTCCAGTATGGAATCCCACTAACCTGGGCTCCCTGCAGCCCCTCCTGGCAGTGCCAGCCCATCCCTGTGCTGTTTGATGCTCCATGGAGCCTCCAGGGCAGGGCTGAGGGTGGGATGTGTAACAAGGAGTAGGTTGTGGGGGTGAAGAGGAGGCACAAGATCCTTGGATAGCCTTGGCCTGGCTCTGGGAAAGGTCAGCCTCAGCCCAGGTCTCGTTGCAGAGCAGATGGACAGAGCTGTTTCCCACAGTTGTGTCACATCCTTCCTTCCAATCCCTAAGTTGGGGACAGTTCCATTGGCTCTGGGAACATCTCCATCCCCACCTCCTGCAAAGGGACCTGTGCCATTTCTCACCACTACTGCTCCCGTTCAGGCTCTGGGACTCACCCTGTCCCCACTGGAAGATCTCCTTGGATCTTCCCTCTCACGGCCCTTCAAGTGAGAGGGAAAATTCCCCAAATCCCTTCTCCAGGGAGGCAGTGCTGTCCTGTGGCAGGTGTAGCAGGAGAAAGGAGGGATTGCTTTGGTCCATGATAAGGTCTGGAAAGGGCTGTGCTATCCATCCACCCTCCCAGCAGCTGCTCTTCTCCTGGCTGCCAGTTGGGATCCTGCCGTGGCTCACAGACTTCTCCCTCTCTGCACAGGCTCCTGTCTGGCTCCAGTGAGAGACTCTCCAGCTCCCAGCACAGCTCTGGGTACCAGCCTGACTCCAGCACTGCTGGGTAAAGACCCAAGGGGGGCACAGGGTGGGGCTGGCACGGGGATTGTGCTGGGTGAGGAATTCCAGCTTTGGCACCTGGCTGGTGTCACCCACAGTGTGGCCAGCAGGGTCAGGGCAGGGATTGTCCCCTGTGCCAGGCACTGGTGAGGTCCCACATGGAATCCAGGGGTCAGTTCTGGACCCCTCAGGACAAGGCAGACCCTGAGGGGCTATAGCATGTTCAGGGAAGGGAACGGAGCTGGGAAAGGGCTGGAGAATTCCGGAGGGAGCTGGGAAAGGAGCTCAGGCTGGAGAAAAGGAGGCTCAGGGGGGACCTTGTGGCTCTGCACAACTCCCTGACAGGAGGGGGCAGCCGGGGGGGGTCAGGCTCTGCTGGCAGGGAACAGGGACAGGAGGAGAGGGAACAGCCTCAGGCTGGGCCAGGGGAAATTGAGGCTGGTGGTGGAGTCCCCATCCCTGGAAGGGTTCAGAAAATGTGTGGATGTGACACTTGGGAATGTGGTTTGGTGGTGCTAATTGATGGTTGGATTTGATGATCTTAAAGGTCTTTTTCAGCATAAATGTTCCCATGATTCCATGACACAGAGCCCGTGCTCAGTTTAAGGAAAAAAAAAGAGGTTTTTTTCCTTAGCCATGACAGGGCTTAGTGCAGGAAGGGAGGATTAATCCCAGCTGTCAGGCAGCACTGGAAATGCACCATGGAAAAAGGCTGATTAGGTCCTGTCAGGGCTGTGGCACAGGGCTGGGGGCACAGGGAGCTGCACCCGCGTGGGGCATGGAGTTCTGGGCTGGAATTGTAGAGAGGCAGGAATATGCAAGGGAGATAAAAACATCCCCAGCCACGCCTGCAGCAGTTTACACTGTTTGAAAACACCAGGGGTGTTCCAGCGGCAGAAGAGCTCTGGAAGCAGCGCAGTGCCACAGGGGTTGGTGGTACCAGGGCAGCCAGGAGCTCTCTCCGTGCCCATTGTGCTCCTAATCCTGACGGGAGCTGCGACACACTCATCCTTCCAACCCGCGCCTAACTGGATCAAAGCGTTACATTATCCCTCCCATTCTTCCCAATTAACTCGATTTGTTTTGGTGGGGTAATTAGGGGAGTTGTTATTTAACAACAATGCTCGGTATCCAGGATTTATTCAGGAACAGCAGCACCCAGCTCGGAGCCTGTCCCGCACACGTGTCCGGGGGCACAGGCGGTGCCCGCCCGGCTCTCCCGGGGGCACAGGCGGTGCCCGCCCGGCTCTCCCGAGCCCCAGCCGGGCTTTTCTCATGGAAATGCTTCCCTTTTCCCCAGGAGAGGAATCCTCTTTGTGAAGGAGTACGTGAACAGCGGCGGCTCGGCAGCCTCCCCGCGCTACGGCAGGTACGGAGTGCTGCGGACACCTCCCCGTGTGACACCTCCCCGTGTCACAGTCCGGGTGTCACAGTCGGGTGTCA